>OMKZ01055712.1:19419-33091 GCA_900302535.1 Neoniphon sammara
GTTCACAAAATCAAATATAATCGAAATATAATAATGTTTTTAATTTGCTTACCTTTCAATAAAACAACTAGGAAGTTGATTGGCCTGCTATATTCCTGCTGATAACAGTTTAAGTTAATATCAAGCCCCTAACAGAGCAGATAAGCGGTTATTCAGTTTGTCCAAAGTCTTCAGTGGAGGGATTCTGTGCGAAATGTCAAATGAGAGTCAACCCACCTGTACACGGAGGTCCCCCAGTCCTGTCTTCCAGTGAACAGTCGGTGCTCAATTTCCTTTTTTATACAGGGAAATCCGTTACTTGTTTGGTTACAAAGGACTCCTCCTACAGGATACCTCCATGTGAGTTGGAAAAGAGATGCTTTTTCTCTATCACCGTTTAAAAAGACAAATGGTTTCATTTCTTTCACATTTACAATTTGTCACAGTGTCAGCTCAGCTCCAACTACAAACACGCACGTTGATGGATTCAAAATAAATTGCTCACATAATATAAATATATATTTTGATTAAATTAGTCTCCTAACCTTTTTTTTTTTTTAATAAGGACCCTTGCTTGTAACGAGGCTGCTGCAAGTCGCCCTATAGCATTTTCCACATAAATCCACTTTGACGCGTCGAACTGCATCCAACTCAAGGCAAGTGGAGTCACGAAGCCGTGATATTTGCATCCAAGCCTCAGCACTGTCAGCGGGCATTAAATTTAGTTGGCCCCACCCCTCAAATTCTCGCTGAGAGATGAAAAACCTGCGGTGGATTTGGAAGTGTAACTTTTTGTAAAAACCACAAAAAAATGAGTCAAGATCTGTCAGTATGCGATTACTGGTTATCGACATTGTATAAGAACTTACATCTGGTCTTAATCATCTTTGGGCCATGATGATACCTCCTCTTCCTCCTCCCTCTTCAAGGTTGATTAATCTACACGGTAAAATCTCTCCAGGTGAGAAAAATCCACGTAAGGCAAATTAACCTTTAGAAAATAAATACACTTAGACAGCCCGGTTTAAAACAAACACATTTCCTAAGACGCTTCTGCAGTGACCTTCACCACCAATGTTGTCATTTAGGTCTTAGACTTCCATGCCTAAAATCAATTAATCCAACACTTTCTACCCTGTAGTGGGGAAAAACTTAGTTTGTTATGTGCTTTGGCTTAACAAGCAACCAAATGACTGTTTGTGCTGGCAGTACTAGAGCTGAACCCATATTTATTGTATTTGTTTAACCTTTATTTAACCGGGCAAGTTCCTCTGTGGTATAAAATACAATACAGTGTGAAGTAATGAGCACAAACACAGAGAATGGGACGGGTGTAGTGGAATATAAACACAGGGAATATCAGAATGGCAGCTAATGACCCTGATATTACTGAGCAGACACACACAATTGCTTTAAAAAGTTTACTTTTACAACAGCTGGATGATTTTAAGTGCTTGAATGAATGGCACCCCAGAGACATATGAAATAGGTGCTAATGAGTTTGCATGTAACTTTGACCTTTAACTGTGTAGCATGATTATTCATTGTGCACGAATTTGTTCAGTATGATTGGAGATAATAGTCTTGTTTTAAAATTCAGCTGACTTTGGGCACGGTCAGATAATGTACAGGATGGAGCTTTCAAGTAAATCATAAAGAAAATCATATAAAAAAAAAAGAAAGAAAAAAGACACAGCAACTATGGGACATTTTCCATGTATGCACATTGTTAGTGGATGATTTGGGCTTTGGGATCTAGATGTTTGGAATCTATATGTGGCTGATTTTGCCAATTTACATCTGTTTCTCAAGAAATAGTGAAAAAAAATTGTTACAGAGCAAACACAGCACGACCCCTGAGCATAACAGACCTGGGATTATTTTGTCCATTTTAGCCTTAACCCATCAGTTCATATAATCAGTTCATTCGTTTAGGACTGCACTCATGTATTAAATATCAGTATCCATTTCCTCATGGTCCAACAGGGGGCCATAAACAACAATTCTTGGAGATCGCACAGACCAGCATATCTTGTAAAACTGTGTGTGTGTGTGTGTGCGTGTGTGTGTATGTGTGTGTGTGACATATATCAATGCTGCAATGATGAGAAAGACTACTGAATAAACACCAGCCAGATACGGAGCCACTTGTGCCGCTGAAGGATTTATTATGCGATTTAAGTTACAGTGTGGGCTGTAATCATTTTATTTTCTAGTTGCCAAGAATTAAACATGGCCAGAATCCTGAAAACAACACATCATCACTTCATAATTATATTGAACAGTGAGGCATTTCATGTTTGTGATGACAGAAAAACAGAGATGCCCCTGTAGCTTGCGTGTGAATTACATGCGAGCGGTTTGAGGTTATGTGTGCTTTATCTGTTGATCGTTTTGGGGTACAAAATGCAGGACATTCCTGGCTACGTAGCCTCAAGAGCAACAATATGATTAATAAAACTGCCACGGTGTCTGTTAAAATATTGCTTTGGTCAGCTTATATGTCTTTTGTCTTCTTTTCTTTGTTCTACTGCAAAATTCAGCTTTAAAGTTATGTTTAAAGGGGTTCATATTTGCTGTTGTTCCATCTTGTTAAGTAGGTTAATTTGAAGAAAAAGAGGTCCAAGGTACTCCACATTAGATCAATAACTCCTTATTCTATTTGGCTACTCATTATGGAAGGATTTAAAACTGTGCCGAAAAAGAGGACCCCTTTTTTAATACAGATTGCACCAAACCTTAATATCTTTAACATCAGACGATACAAAACTTTAAAGTCTCTCGTGTGTTCTTCAAAAGCTGGGATAATTTCTTAACTCATTTATAAAAATAACAGGGAGCAATTTTTAGTCTCAGTCTACAAGGCGTACCAGTAATTTTTTAGGAAGTGGAGGAAGCGGGCTTGTAATAGGCATTTCTGTCTATCTCTCCAGTAATAATCAGAAATCAGAACATTCCAGCCTGGATATCTATCTACAACTCGTGCATACCGCTGTGTTTTCCTTGAACGTTAAATCTGATGGCTGCACAGGCTCTGCTGAGGATCTCTGCTGCAGCCATTGAAGGAAAGCTACCACACGTGAAAAGTTTATGCTGCTGTTTTAACATTAACAGACAAGGGGAAGGTAAATGACAAATATACACTTAACCATTTCAGATTTCACCAGCTGGGCCTGAAATCTCAGGGCACTTTTAAGTCACTGTGACATCCACTGGAATCTGTCTCTAAATGGGAGTGCCACACTTCCCCCTGCCTGCCAAGAGACGGCCCAGGGGAGCCCTAAAACCGAGCCAGACAGTCTTTTTTGTGTCAGATATAAGATGCTTATGCATGCAAATATTACAAAATAGACTTTATTAAGGTCATAATTTCTGTCATAGTCTATAAGCCAAGGGTAGTTAAGGGCAATGTAATACCTCCAGGGTAGACTGCAGAGCAGCCAGTTTAACGAGAGACCTGGGGATTAATGATGCCTAATGATAGGTTTATGACTCCAACACTGGACTGTTCGGAACAGCGTGAACGTCCGAATAAAATATATGAATGTTCTTCATATCCATCACACAAAAAGGAAAACAATGCCAATCTCCCCTGAAAACAGAAATTAGAAGGTTTGGTTGTAAAACCAAATAAAATATCTCTGTTGTTCATCATTTAATCTATATATTTCTTAGATATTCTATGTGTTTGGATTTCCCATTGTACTTACAGTTCTGACTACACACAAAACATCAGATGGGACTGAAAATATTCAAATCCTTTAGATCCAAGATGGAAAAAAAATGTTTGTTTATCCAGTCTTCCTTAAGGAAAAGCAGGGAAGGCGGCTGTGTTTTCATGTCTCATATATATGGCATGTCAAATTGCTTTAGAAGTGCTGTCACAGATAATTTGGGTAAAAAGTAAATTAATGAATAACAATAAATAATAAAATAGCCGCTGGAGAAGGAATATGAGACTTGGCTAAACCCTGTGATATAGATATATCACAAGGATATAGGCTAGGTGATTTGAAAAATATCTAAGTCTCATCCTTGCTGAAAGGTTATTATTTCTGTGTTTTTCAAGTCTCTTGCATCGATTATTAAAGTTGTTGACAGTCAAATCACCCATTAATATCCTATTGGACATGGAGTATCTAAACTATTCACGGTAAAAATGAACACCAGCTACATCAATTCATGCACATACGAGTATGGACAATTGAGTCCATTGCCTTACCCTGTAACTAAGAATAACATTTCAGACTTCTTGCATGATAGTTCAAACTGATAAACTGAAATGGTGATGGTTCCCAGCATTGGGCTGATATTTTGGACCCCTAACAGTTAAACACTTCTTACTCACTTCTTACTCCTTACTCATGTCTGATCCTCATGGATGAAACCACAAGTGAGGCTCGCTGCACAGCCAGCTATCTGCCCAGTCATCTGTGCAGAAATCCTCATGACCCCATGTTATAATATCCAGAGTGCACACAAACTGTAGCTCAGTTTCCATGCTCACTTTGAATTACACGGGTGCAGTGCTGATATAACTGGATTAGCTGTCATTGGATGGTTCGACTTCCACAGCTCACACTGGCACTGCCATATTAGACAGTGGTTTCACTGGGAAGAAGTATTTCTCTCAGATGTATGTGCATGACTTTCCTTTGGCTTAGGAGGTCGCTGGGAGTTCAAATATGCAACATGTACCATAAATTTCACATAGTCTCATCACAAAAGGAAAAAAAAATCTTAAAACTCTTGTAAGTTAAGTTGAGATCAATTAATTGTCCTACCAAACATGTCAGATATATTCTTCTTCCAAAAATAATCATTTTGAACAAGGTATTAAGATGCATTCTAAATACCACAACCCACATTCAGCTAAAAATCATCTGTCATGTCAGGAAATCATGCCCACAGGCATGAAGACAGAATAGCAGCTGTTAGTCTTGCAATAGCTGTAAGTATCTGGGTGCCCTCTACCTGAGAATTAAGTTTAATTTTGAACAGCTGCTCCACTTTGTGTATACTATATCAAGACCAGGTGTTTTATAAAACATGCCCTCCTCTTAACTAATTACATTAGACTGAGTTACTAAAATATTATAGAATAAACAGAACCAATACGATTTTCACAACAGGAGCTTTAGAAAAAAAACATAATGAAATGGGAAAGTCCATCTTCCATTTACATTCAATTTTAATTTTCACATTTCATGTCAGTATAGACTTATATCGAAGTTCATGTAAATATGAGCCACTGGGAATAGGGTAACTTAAAATATTCCTTGGAAATGTAAAAAACATTTGACATTTATTGCTGAGAGTAAAGAAATTAGTTGACCACTCGGCAAGAGCAAGGTAGTGTTTGATTTTTTCACAAATTTTGGAAATTTCTGACTGATGAGTGGATTAAGTGAAATTATTTACAAGAATTTAATACTTCAACATATCTTGAGGACTTCCCAGTAAAGCAGTGCCTTTCGTACAGTATATAATATAGAACATATGGTTTTCTTTTCTTGTTTGATTTATTAAACAAAGAAAAAGCATTTTAACTGACTTCATGGCCCCCATGGTCCTGTCTTGTGCTGTTTATGGCTTCATGGTTGAGTTATGGATTTTGTAAAATAACAGACTGTGGTCTAGACTTCTGAGAAGATGGTCTAGTTGTAACACCTGTAGAGGTCCAGCATAGCTGAGAAAAGCCTGAGAGATTAAAAAAGACACACCAGAAAGGGAATCTCATTTTCTCACAGCTGTAACATCTGCACTGTTTGTGGAAAATTCAGGGCTGGAAGCATTCTGGAAATATGACTTCAGCTGAATTTTAATGGAATTATCCTTCAATGTAAATGAAAACTGAGACCTTGAAATACTCTTACAACGGCAATTGTGTCATCTTCAAATACTGAGATTTATGTCCCTCATAATGTATTATTCACAGTCAAACCTCAACTTTTCATCATCATTGCATGTTCTTGGCATCCTGAAATCAAGAGTGATACATTACATTGTCTATCTGTAAAGTGCAAGTGAACAAATATCAAAAACAAACTCAAAAACAACAATGTATTCTTCAATTCAAACAGCCCATTGTCATTTGGCCCAATTTATTTAAATGATGTTCTGGATAAAGTTAAAACTTACATGGGAAAAGTGTTTTCTATTAAAAAACCTACACAAAGTAGCCATAATTTGGGCTGGAATTTTTACCAGTGTGGCCAAGAAAATTGTTCAAGTTGAACTAAAACTCATGGAGTAGCTAAGATAATAATCACACGCACCAGACTTAACATAGTAATACCACAGCTGTAGAAAATTTAAAGAAACAAAATCCAAATGATTGTGTGCACACAGTTACACTATATACAGTATGTCAAAGTTTCAGACTTTAACTTGGTGCAGAGAAACGCCAGCGTAAGACTAGCAATTAATCTTGATATATTTGAGATGATGTAGTGTTGATTTAGATAAATCCTACTGCTGAATCAGCTACTGAATCAGCCCTGAGACAGTGACCTGTGCACAGCACTGTTTGTTTGATTCTCTAATAGTTATTCTTTCTCATAATAATTAAAAAAAAACTGCCAAAGACAAAACAGATAAACAGTGACAGTAAGTTTGCTGGCATAATCTGCTAGTTTAACCATTTTTTTTGTTCTTAAATCCATAAAAGAGCTTGAAAAAGCAATCATGGGATTCAGAGCAAAAACAAAGCAGTGGCAAATGAAAAAAATAAATAACCATTGGGTTTAGAGCTGTTTGCTCATGTCTCTCTTTACTTACCAACTTCAATTATAAATTATGGAATGTTCTGTTTTTTACACAAACAGCAGACAAAAGAGAGCTTTGATGGTCAGATGTGACACTAAAAGGGATATTGCAAGTTCATCTCAGAGCAAAGAAATCATGTATGATCAGTCTTTCTTGTCTGCTCACTCCTGGCCAATTATGAAGCTTTGCACACTAGGGCTGTAAGTCACCCCCCAGACATTGTCTACTATAGATCAATGGACGTTTGCAGCATTGGCAAAAAAAATTTTTTTGATTCCCTCTCTTCTGTCCTCTCTCCTCCCCTCAAAAAAATAAATGTTTATCTCACCCTTATCCAAATCCAAGATTTAATTAAATTCTAACAAAGACTATAACCGCATCTAAAACAAAGTTTACTTAGTGTGGGAGGAGAGGGCATGTTTTGATATGATGCTGCCAGTACTGATGTCCTCTTGCTGATCTCCATCAGTTTTTATACCTCAGATAATTGGGGGTGTGGGCCAATAACAATAACAACATTCCGACTCACATAATCTTTTAGGTTCAGCTTTATTTCTCAAATTTTAATCACGTCTCAAGCTCTGTATTCTTCACAAGATGCACACTATTCACCTCATTACATGCCTTAAGAATAACTATAAATATTAAACTCTCGTGGGCTTTTATATGCTTAGAGAGTTCGGCCTTGCTCCACATGCTTTTACTGTCTACTGATCATTTGCAGAGATGTTATGGATGTCAGGATGGTATGATGGAGATTATGATCTATGACAGGTCATTTACTCTTGACCATTAACAAACAATGTCTTTTTTTTATAGCCAATTAATGATACTTTGATGTGTTCAGCTGCAAATGGCAGTGGAGGTAATGATGATGATTACAATGATATTAGGATTGTGTTGATGCAATGGCACAAAATGTGTGTTTATGTAATAGCTATGGAACAAAGTAAGTATTTTGTTGTTTTATTGCTCTTCTTGAATTTGCTGCTGCTAATGGTGATGTTATTGGTTTGTTTTTATGGATTTATGGAAAGTCACATCATTTTTTAAAATGATTTATTAAAGATCATATGTAGTATTTTTGAAGAGGAATATTCTGTGTGACTTTTCGCTGCATAACTGATTTCCCAATTTGGAGTCTATAAAGTTGAACGGCAGTCTCTACCGTTAACTGTGGTGCTTTTTGGATCGTTTCCAAAGTATATTTACCAGAGAAGGGTGCTGCAATATGGCCACCTGTGTAGGGAGTAGTTATAATCACAGTCTACACAGCAATTTATCATACCAATTTATTCAACGTCAACAATTCAATTGAGAACACTCAAATAAAAGCTATCCTGTCAGCTGAATAGAAGATATGTGTATCTCAAATGTTATGGGAAGCTTTTTCTTTGAAAGTCTTCCCACTACTTCAAACTAAAGATTGATCACATTGGAAACAATGTGCCCAGAACATTAGCTGCTGCCAACATGTGTTTGCCATATTGGTCCTCACAAATGAACAGCCGAAATATCACCTTATTTTTGTACACGTAAGCCATGTGGTTCCATTAAGAGCCTGTGCCGTGCCAATTGCTCATTGCTCTTGATACCATTAAAGCTGGAGATTGATCCTTTTATACAATTCAACACAACACAGATATCAGTTTTCTACAAGAGTAGCAAGAATCATGCCAGTTTCTGTCACTCCTATTTTTTAACAAATATGACACTTGTGTTACACTGGAGAAAACTCTGAAGCTCAGTGTGCTCAGAGTGCAAAACATCTCACTCAGTGTTCTTGTAGTAAGTGCTTTAGGATGAGCTTTTTAACATGAGTGCAGTAGATGCCCTTTTAGGAAAGAATAAACGAGAAAAATATAAGAGTAAACCTTTATTATAGAGGAGAAAGCTTTTGCATTTCTTTAAAATTCCCATTCGCTGTTTCCTCACAGGAGATGTTGAAACATTTTATGTGTTGTTCTCAGACAATTTAAACCAGGTGAGCATAATGCTCTAAGGTTTCAAACCCACGCAAAACAGTTTAGAGAGAAGTCTCAAAGCAAACAAATTTAATTTAGCCTATACTCACTACAAAGGTTTCTAAATACCTCTCTGCAATTTGACCCTGGTCTACATCATTTGAATTGAGTTAAGGAAGAGGTTTATATTCAGTGTTCCTGGCCGAGGTCAACTCCGACCAGGTGAAAGACAGGCTAGTGTAGTGAGGAGGTACGCCATGACACTAAAAGTCTTTGAGCCAGAGAGTGAAAAAGCCTGACAAATGTATGAGACACAGAGCTTGACCACAACAGATGTTTGTGGGGACCCAGATGTGAGAAAGAGACACTGCAGACATGCTACATAACCTTCGTGAGGCTGGAGTGGTCATGTTGGTAGTATTGTTGTGCACATTTGCCTAAGGATGCAAGCTTTGTTCTGAGATGGGGTTCACACAGCAGAAGTATTGTTTTAACTTCAACTTCAACTTCAACTTCGGTTTATTTAAAGTGCACATCACCCAAAGAGTCTCTGCACACTTTACAGTCAGTAAAAACAACAAGATATTACATGTAAAAGTACACACAAACACACAAGCACACACATACACACACATACACATAGACAAATAATGTTAATATGACAGCAGGGTTGAGGTTAGTAGTTTAAAAAAAAAAAAGAAAAAAGAAAACAAAAACAGATATCATATAACCAGGGTTCCCACGGACTTTCTCAGACAAAATTACAAAACCTGCATGGAAGATTATTCATGGAAGAGTACTGCGATTAATTCACTACATACAACAAAAATAAATTCCATGACTTTTCCAAAACCTTCAATGACTCCACTCAATTTCATGACATTTCCAGGCCTCAAAATTTCATGACTTCTCCAGGCCCTCCATGACCGTTGGAAACCTGTAAAACCATAACATCGTTGGGGTAACTTCTTTTATAAGAGGGAGACAGTCAGTGATTTGGGTTCCCAGCAAGTGGAATTAGGGGAGATTATAGCAAATAGTAAAAAGATATGTTTTCAGCCTGGATTTAAAAGTTTTAGTCTTCTTTCCTCAAAGTATCCAGTTCAAGTCATCGCATTTGGCATTCTGATATAATGTACTGCAAGAAAAATGTCATTATTCTCTGTGAAGCTAGGTCTGTCTGCCTTGAGCTACACTTTTACTTAAAAAAAATGAAGCAGTCCTGTAGCTGCCGTTATGATGGAGAGGTTTAAAGCAGTGTGAACTTGAAATGCAGGGCATGCCTTTATTTGATTGACACCACTGAGGCAAGTACAAGGGTATTTTCAGGCCATGGAGCTCGGTGCCATAAACTCGCAGTTGTGCTTTGGCAAGAGCATAAGAGGATGATCTATATTAGTTGGTGGAACATAAAACAATAATTCTCAGGAATTGTATGCAAAATTGATGAAGGCACAGCCCATCCAGTTAACATTTAGACACCATTGATCATAAAGAGAAACATGCAAAAGTTTGGTGGACCAACAAGTTGGCCGCCGGCAGTTGCCAAGTTGCCAAGATTCCAAGATGGTCTCATATCACTAAATCCTGTTTTCATTTTCAGATACCCTCCAGAAAACAGCATGAGACAACCCTCCGAGGTACTCTTATGAATATGTTTATTTAATTTTATGCTTGCCCTGTATTCCTGAGGCTGTACTTAAATGCAAATGTATGACATTAACTTTGCAACTATCTGAAGCTGACAGGAGCTGGGTTGTCATTTACACAGTTGGCTTTAGGTTGTGCTACCTGTGGTCCAGGTCCCAGACTGCTCAGTTGAAACATCACACAAGGCGGTGACAAGATGTTAACATAATGCTATCAGTTTTGTCTGACTGCTAATTAGATAAAAGATTAGCAGAATGAATTTTAAATATGGTATGTGAAGTGTAAAGTGACAGAAATGCCACTATGAATAACAATTGTGTACTGCATTTTGTCTGATCTTAAATTGCAGTTTTATTTAAACATAAAACAAGTATGGAGGTAGACACACACTTGTAGTGTGGATACGCATATGGGATGGGGTTTCAGTATCTCTGCAATGTAAACAAAAGGTTTGCTGGATCTCTCCATGTTTGGCTGTGATGGGTTTTGCAGAGGATCACCCTGGGAATATTAATATCTGTCAGGTGTGTCGGAAGACAGCACTGATCTGATTAATGTTTATAGGGTATAACCGAGAGAGAGAGAGAGAGAGAGAGAGAGAGAGAGAGGGAGAGAGGTAAGTAAAGTAATGATTCTGGACAATATTTTGCTTTCTATTTGGTCACAGGCATTACCAGAAATCAGTTTTCCCTGCTCCCTAATCTGTGGTGTCATACCAATGTAGAGCTCCGTGGAGAATGAACTGGAAACTCAAAAGATGGCAGTGGTCACTGTTTCCTTTGGATGAATTTAATCAATAAGGGTTCATTTTCAGTTGCAGAGCTGTTATCATTGCTGACATTAAGCTTATTTTGTTGAAGTTCAGACAAGCTCCTTATAAGTTCCTGAAGTCAGTTCCCTGTTGATTTTTCCATTCTTTTGAAATTCTGTTGAAGACTTTGCTCTGCCATAATAACATGAATCCTTAAATTTACAAGAATCCTCTATTTTGCAGACGCAAACCTGAAAAAGAGAACACACAGCATACTAAATATGATCCATTGAGCCATATTTTGTAGCACCGCAAGAATAGTGCCATGAACTTGGATGTCTGATCAGATGTGATTAAATATGAAGCCTTAAGAAGCGTTTATGTTGTCCTTCCCTCCAGAAGAGAAACATTGTTTCATCCACAAACTTTTGACACATTTGTTTTGAATTTTCATCAATGCATAGTTATCATATCATTATGTAGTCAGCTTATTTATGAAAAAGTGGTTGTAGACATGCATATTATGTAAATTATGTGATGTAATATAGTATAATGAAATGTAATGTATTGTTATCAGGGCATGATTTGACAACTAGTAACACTTAAAGTTTTGTCAAGTTCCATATGGACATTTCACTTTTCTTTTCTTTTTTCTTTTCTCTCTTTCTTTTATTTATTTTTATTTTTATTTTTATTGTTTAGCAATTCTGGTTGCACATTAGTTGCACTATGAAAAATTTGTTACAGCCAGTGAATCACAGGGACAGTGCGTGCAGTGATGTAACATCATCTACACACTTTCTTAGGCCCAGTAAATATCACAATAGCTAAAAATAGTGCTCAACTTCTGTCCTATTCAAAATGGTATTGTAATGTACAAAAATCATATATTAAAGCTACATAAAGAAACTTAATGTGATCAAATGCCTGAAATCAATCCAAAAAATGGAGAGTAAAGAGGTAAAACTAGTACTCAAAATAGAGGTGTCAATATAATTTAAAAAAAGATAAATCTTGAATTATTTCTGTGACGAAATTGGGTTGTTACAGCTTTACATAGCAATAATAGGAGTCAATAAAATGGAAAAAAAATGTAAATGGGAATATAACAAATGTGGGTTATATAAACATCTGCAACCAATAATTGCAACAAAGAATTAGGCAGGAAAAAAAACAACAACTGCTTTTTAATGAGCTGTCATTTCACCCTAGTAGTTATAATAGTAATTTATTATTATGTTTACGTCAGGGAGTGTTGGAATAATACATCAAGATATTATTTGTATCTACAACCATATTCATTACCAAATTCTAACTGACTCAGAACTGTTTTTTGTAGAAAATGATACCAATATCTTTCTGGCCAGACAGACCGTTGGCGTTTCCCCAGAAGTGTAGTTAATGCCAAAGACTGTTATTACTAGGTGCACCACAAATGATATGACATGTCAAAAGTTATCCTCTGGTAAGATATTCCCTAGTATATTTAGCCTGAGTAGAAAAAAAAAGAAAAACTGGCTGCTTTCATACACATGAATAAAGTCTAGCCCGAGTGATGTTTCCAATGGATACCAGCCCAGCAGTCTAGAAAATTCCCAAGGATTTGCAGCTCCCAGATATATTGATTTACTTTCTGTCACAATAACCTGTAGCTATCCTGTGTTAGAAAATGCATAACGTACCTCAGATATAGACACATAAACACTTTGTAAGAATATATCAGTATCAATAGTATTATTCATCAATATGTAAGTAATCACAGTGTCCAAACATTAGTTTGGACAACATGATGATTTAATTTAAGAGCCAATAAGGGACACATTAGGAGATGATAATGTTGCATACAGTATTTGAGTTTTGCCAGAGTACAAGACCATTGAAGTTTCACTCCCTTTTCTCTCATTCTTTCTTTCTTGGTCTCTCCCTTCCTCTCTCACCCCCTTTCCCTGCATGGTGCATGCATTACACAACTCCAGCCATGCTTCTTCTCTCTGACCAGTATTGTTTATGTTTCACTCGACCATGATTCGCCTCCCACAGATGTTCTGGAACTGTCCAGGGTGTTAATCACAAGTAATGTCCTCCACAGTGTTAAGGAGCCTGGCTTCATTTCAATCCTCTCCGAACTCCTTCCTATACTGCTGGTGTGTTTTTCTCATCCAGAGGCTAATGAGTTCATTAACACTTTGAACAGTCAGGGGCCCGCAAATATCCACTCCGACGAGGCAAAAAGATTTTGGTAATCATATGTCAAAGTCCTGGCAGGGCTCACTTTGACATATTTGTCTGCAGTATTTTTGTGTGAAGGATAGGATTTGCCAGTAGGCATGGCTTTTAGGTCTGGGAAGATCCTGAGAATTTCAGGGATTTTTATTTCAATTCATTCCACTGTTTTTATAAGGTTGGTTGCTCCAAAAAATAAATAAAAAATAAAATAAAATAAAATAAAATAAAATAAAACAAAACAAAATAAAACAAAATAAAATAAAACAAAATAAAATAAAATAAAATAAAATAAAATAAAATAAAATAAAATAAAAAATAAATAAAGATATCGGGC
>OMKZ01055713.1:0-19291 GCA_900302535.1 Neoniphon sammara
CCTCAGTGTCAGCAGTACCGTGAGCAAGCCTCGGTGCTGGAGAACCAGCCAACGGGGACTTTTGTGTTGCAAGTACACGCTGTGGATGCAGATGAGGGAGCAAATGGAAAAGTCAAATATGGCTTAATGCACAGAGACAGCGCCATGCCCGCCTTCAGAATTCATCCAGACACAGGTAGAATGATCACAGACTGTTATGGAGAAAAATAGGCCTCAGTAGGTCTTAAACTCAGATGAAAGGGTTTACTGTAAAAAGAAAGCGCTGCACCATTGAGGCAACTGACACCTAAGCAATGGTAAGGGTCATTGTGATGATTCTGTTAAAATGATCCTGGAGGAGTAGAGGCGTGTAGGCTGGTCTGAGTTGAAATTTTCATAGAATTGAAAATGCTAATCTCATACTCACAACAGCACAAGTCCAATTCCAACAAGCCATTAAAAAAACAACATTTTCAATTATCATTATAGCCCTGCTGAAACGACACACCGGTCGAGTTAACCTTTACATACCTGTCTATCAATCATCATTTCATTTAATCTGCCCAAGGGCAGTGTGGTGTTACAGTACACAAAATAATTGTTTATCATGAGTGAAAGATTAATAGGACAACAGTTTTGCTCCATAATGAAGTCATACCACATAGAGCCATTGTTATTCTGCCATTGACAGAATAACAGCCAGAATAAAGTCAGCCTCATAGGTAGAAAGTTGCGGTTGCTATAGTGTGGGCACAGCTTTGTGGATCAATGAATGGATAGATTTTTGTGGACCAACAGAACTGATGAACTGCTGGACCAACAGAACAAGATACAGAGCTGCTGGTCGCAGCTAAAAATGGTTCATGAGTTATGAAAGGGGGCGCGGTTAAAGTATAGAGGGCGAGGCAAACTGTCACCAATGAAAAATGAACTCTGCTTAGTCCAATGATGACTCCCACAAGTGCTTAAAACCAACGGTTAATGAGTTATGAAAGGGGTGGGACTAAAGTATAGGGGGCGGGGCTAACTCACGCCATTGAAGCAGGACACAAACACACACCTTCACACACACACACACACACACACACACACACACACACACACACACACACAGTTGACCTCCATGCCAAATTTCAGCCACCTAGAGCAAAAAATGTGGCTGCCAAATTGTGGGGAAATTTTTGTGGACCAACCGACTAAAAACACTGCACTTGAAAAGAATGCTTCATATTTTTCAGAATAAATCCATAATTACTCGTTTGCTTGGATGGATGGTTGAATGGATGGATGGATGGCTGGATGGATAGAACAACAGATGGGTAAACTGGAGAATTACTGAATGGATGAGTGCATGAACAGATATATGTATGTATACACGTGTGTGTGGCTGGATGGTCTCGGAGAATTGGCTGATTATCGCCTTGTATTTACAGGAGTGATTGTGACGGCCAGGCGGTTTGACAGGGAGCGGCAGAGAGAATACTCCATTACGGTAACAGCCACTGACTGGGCGGAGGAGCCGCTCATCGGCATCTGTCAGCTCAACGTGCAGATACTCGACCAGAACGATAACAGCCCCAAGTTTGAAAATTTGCGCTATGAGTGTGAGTGTTGAAGAAGAGTTTTCAAATACTGAAAAATGAACTGGAAATATGAGCTTTGGCCTAAACTGCTTTTACATTTCAACCAGTATCCATCCTTTTCTTACTACTCTTAAAAAAGTGTTAAAAGCATTTTTAAGGTTGCTTCAAGGGATAGTTCAGAAGTTGATATTATTTCACTTACTCCCTAGCTGTTATGTAGGATAGTGGTGGTACTGTCTTCCTCTCATCGTTACTGAGTACCGTAAACTAGATGGATGCTCCAGATGCTAACCGTTAGCCACCTGCCGTTGAGTTGTACTTCCCCCCGGCTAACATTCTGAAAAATAACTGCCTTAATCCACTCCAGTTTATAAATAAACAAAGTTTGGGTTTGGGATGATGTATGTCAGAAGTTTTGTAATCCGAAATGCCATGAAAAAGTTGATGTTATTAAAAAAATAAATAAAAATCAATGGTAGAACTATTTTCTTGTGTGGCAGCTCTCTGTGCTGGACGTGCTAGCTAACATGCTACTTCCCCCCCGGCTAACATTCTGTCCAGCACAGAGAGCTAATAACTTCTCTTGCTCTCATTTTTTTTAATTTCCCTTCCAGACTTTCTGAGAGAAGACACTCTGATCGGCACCAGTTTCCTGCGCGTGGCGGCTCACGATGACGACTTTGGCACCAACGCCGCCATCACTTACTCCATGTCTCTGGAGCAGCCGGAGTACCTGAGGGTCAACCCTGTCACTGGATGGGTGTATGTTAACCAGCCCATATCACAGGTCAGTCAGCAGTTATTGGCAGGCTCTCTTTCGGCTCGCACACACACACACACACACACAGACACACACACAGCATCAAAGGCTGGAGTCTGTTAACCAATTAGCCAATATCACGTCAGCCTGTGGGTCTCTGTCAACAAAATTGGTCAGTGAGCCTCATCAAAGCGCCCGAGTCTGCTATTCCCACACTGGGGTATGCATTCTCCCAGAGGTACTGTATGTGGACAGACCAGAGAGAGGGAGGATGAGGGGAACTCTAATTTGGGCTCAAGAAATTATTAAAAATAGCTCTAAACAGCTTGGGATTCCTGTGGTCACATCCAATGACAACATTTTAGTTTTTCACGCTGTCCCTAATGACTATCCTTTAAACATGCATAATATCATCCAACCCAGAATGGCTTGAGAATATCTGTCACAACAAAAATCGCCTGTTTTTTTTTTTTTTTTAATGAATAACAGATTTTGAAGAAGCCTGTCTGATTTATTAGAAAAGTGGAACTCCTTTGTCCATCCAAAATCCATTGGCTTTGATTTACTGGATGGAGAACTTATCATTTTTCACTGTGCAATTTATTGTTGGATATTTTTGATATAAAGACTGACAGGATGTGACAGCTTAAAATGAGTCATATATTTTGAGGCTATTAACTGGAACACGTAGGAAACTGTGTTGAAGGGACTGCATGTGATTCGACTTGCGCTAGCACCATTAACTCAATGTTAATGGTGCAATGTTAAAAGCAGCTCCTCAACAGCCAAAACACTGAGTCAAGTGCTTGAGGATAGACTTAAACTACTATGAAGATAAATTCCTTCATGACAGAATAAACAGGTTTCTTCAAAAAGTGAATCATTTTAATCATGTTAATCATTTTGATGTTTACGCGTGAGACGTGACAACCGGCTGCTCGGATTTCTGCCGTGCTACTGAGAGAATTTATTGAGCAATTCAAATGAGCAGTATTAAACACTTGTAAAAAAAATCTGCAGCATTTCTTTAATGTTGCAACCTCTCAGTGCAAGTGAGGCGTTTGATGTGAATGATTGTGCCAGAGTATGTTTTAGACATTTAAGTTTTCTGTAGCCTATCAGTGTTCTTGTTCCTGTTTTCTTCTTTCAATGAGACAGACGTATTCAAATATAAAATAACCTTTCCCTTAACTGGAGAACTTCTAGCACTGTAGTGATTTGTATTATTTAGCACACCTTTTCTTGCAGTGTCTTCAAAAGTCCCTGGCAATTTAGTCAGTGATTTCATGCAAAATTCAAATTGTTAAGTCCAAAACCTTGCTGAACAAAGCTGTTGCATTTTTCAGAACGGTTTCAGGAGCCATTTGAATCTTAACACCATCTTTGGGCTTCAACTAAGACTATAAAACCACGACATTAAATGTTAAATATCTTAACTTGTCTGAGCCATTGTTGCATTTTAATTTTCTGATCATCGTCAAAAAAGCATTAAACCCCAAATGGTTGAAGCTATACGTCACACCGATTAACATTTCCACAATTCCTCTGTGTGCGTGCAGAATAGATCCACTTTGATCTGCACCGTTTCAGTGGATTTTAAAGGAGGAAATCATCAAACGAAAGCATAGGATAAAAAATGTTGATCCTGTGCACTAAGATAGTATAGTCAGAGTCAACCACATATGATGCTAATGTGCAGCACGGCTCTATAGAGAATTTATTGGAGGAGAAGGAGAAGGTGGCTCTGACCGTATCCAGAATATTTCATGGATATTTTCTGGATCAAATCTGGCAGTATTACCATAATTTAATTTTAAATCTTAGATAGATGAGTCCACAAAGTCAGTTATTCATTTACTGTAAATGAAGTGGCTCCAGGGTGAATATTTGACATCACAGATTAGAGTCTTTGTTCTCCGGTTTCAAGCTTTGGCAAAGAGTTGTTCTCGTTCACAAATACCAGTTGGACTGTCCTGAGAATAGAAAATGTGAATTCCTAAATTAAGCGATATTCTGTTTCTTAAATGGCTAGTCCACAACAATAATAGAGTTGCCACTGTATGCCCTGATTTGCGCTGGTAGAATAATGCAGTTGATAAGTGAAAATTTAAGTCTTTAACAATTGAATGCTGATTCAAGCATTTTGTATTAACACAAAGTTATAACTAAGACTTGCTGTATCTGGTATTGTGAGGGGTTAGAATAAAAAAAATATTCTTTTACTTCACGGGGGCAGAAAAGGCCCTTTCAAAGAGGGATTATTTTTTCCTCAGTGTATTGTTAATGTTACGCTTCTAACACTATAGATAAGCAGAATCAAATATTATAATCACTTCTCAAAGAAATTTTGTGCTTTCCCCGCAGTGTTCACCTTGATGAAATACATTTTCTCAATCAAATTTACCCCCTCCTCAGTCACACACACACACACACACCTTATTGCATAGCTTATCATTCTTTACAGCACAATAACAAGATTAGATAAGCCTCTGTTCAATCTACCTGTATGAATTACAGCTTAATAAACTGTCTTGATGCTCATGCTTCTTTTTTTTTTTTGCTCTTGGCCCAGTTAAATGACTTCCTCAACTGTTATTGTTGACTGTAGAGGACATATATTACACGGGACATAATAGCAACGGATGGGGGAAACCGGAGCACCTCTGTGGAGCTGGCAGTCACCATCACCAACGTGAAGAACCAGCCTCCGCAGTGGGAAAAGGACAGCTACAGCGTGGTCATCCCTGAAAACACTGCCAGGGACACACCCATAGCGGTACAGGCGTGTGTGTGTGTATGTGTGTGTGGATGGATGGGTGTGGGCATGTAACTTTGATTGCAAATTTCTTTACGCACATGTCAATACCTGATTTGATGGATTTGGGTGTATATTGCTGTAATACTGGTTTAATTATTTAAACTTGCCATTTGAGCTGCTGCAGTTTAATCAGTTTCAGTCTTTTATTTTTGCTTAATCTCCTGAGTTAGAGAGCAGTCTTGAGTGTTATTCAGTCACTGTGTGTTCCTTTTTTTCTGCTCAAAATACACCTTTGAAAGCTTGTCAGTGTGCCGAAAAATCTTTAAACCTTTTCTGGTTTGATGCTCTAAGTGAATGCTGACATTGTACTGTATGTGCTGAGCAAGTTTCATGACCCCGGGCTAATTAAATCCATTCAAAATGTTTCCTTTGATGTAAAAAATATATGGCTGTCAATCTGGAGAGCAGGAAAATCCTTTTTCCAAGGTCTTCAAAAGGGGAGTCATTTAGAGATAAGAGGTTATTCCAGGGCCCAGACAATAGGATTGACTGTGATCCTGCTATAAGTCCATTTCAGATAATCAATCATAAAAATAAAATTTGATCAAACACTGACATAACCTGCGCTCCTTAGAGAATACCAAAGCACCAACTCAACCCAGCCTAGCTCTAATGTTTTCTGGGTTGAGGCTGTCACATATGAACAAATGTTACCTGGCCTACATCAAAGAGAATCCACATCTAAAAGGATGAGAGTTGACTGATGTGAAGGTCCATCATATACCAACATAAGGCGCGAGTCAGCTTGCTTGCTGCCAGTTAACCACACAGGCTTTAACTGGAGGGAAGCAGGTGGCACACTTGTAGATAATGTCAATCTTCACATAAGCTTGCAGTTGGTTTTCCCTGTTTTTTCCTCCAGAATCCAGCCTAATTCTACCAGAGATTTGGGCTTTTACTCTGTAGGAAATAACTTATCTGTCCATTCCTGTCCAGACAATCAAAGCGACTTCTCAGCTGGGCGACCCGAGGGTGACCTATAACCTGGAGGACGGGATGGTCCCGGAAACCAACATGCCGGTACGTTTCTACCTCTCCCCCAACCGGGAGGACGGCTCTGCGTCCATTCTGGTGTCGGAGCCGCTGGACTACGAGACCACGCCCTTTTTCTCCCTGCGGGTTCGGGCGCAGAACGTGGCCGCGGTGCCTCTTGCGGCGTTCACCACTGTTTACGTTAATGTTACAGGTATGATTGTGTTGTACTGATATGAACAACTATAAAATTGATAAACTGAAACCTTACATTAGTAGTTTTTGTTATATGGTATATGGTTATATGGTATATTCTCTGACTGTATGTTCAACTGTAACATTATCTTTTGTAATTTGCATTTTTATGATATGTTTAAGTTGCCTGTGATTCCTTAAATCTGTCAGGTGATGTAATAACGCGTAAAGGTGCAATAAAATATCCCTCTAAATGGGTTGAAAATGTACTAAAATGTGTTCATGTGCAAAATTGCCTTATATTGTAATGTAACTGCTAGTTAATTCAGTGATGTTTAACAAGATACTTTAAAAAGGAGCAAATAAATTTGGCTGAAATTTGGTGGACAAATTGTCTTTGACCCAAGGATGAGTTGATGAGATTTAGGTGGTGATCTGGTCGTAGAATTTTTTGCCATTAGACATTTATCATTTTTTTGCCATAAATATTATGCTGCGTTCATAGTATGTGCTGATGGGACTGAATTCAGCTGCATTTGTTTCATGCATAGTATTGATATTTTCTCAAGAAATTAAACCTGAAAGCGTTATGCTGGCTGTAATATTATTAGTTGGTTAAAGTTTTTTAGGGTCATTGACAGTCAATATATTACTTTTTAATGACTTATTGTATTGTCTGGCAATTACTATATTACCAGTTACTACTTATGTCTTGGGTAAAGTCAACTTCTGTCATCTCCCCTTTAAGATGTCAATGACAACGTGCCGTTTTTCACCTCCTCCATCTACGAGGCCTCAGTGACAGAAGGAGCCCAGATAGGGACCTCAGTTCTCCAAGTGTCCGCTCATGACAAAGACCTGGGTCTTAACGGAGAGGTTTGTGGTCATTTTTTGTGTTCAGGTTGGCTTATATGGATTAAAAAGTGAAGTGAATTGTGTAAAAAAAAAATCGGAAAACACTGCAACCACATCTGCAAACTGCTGTTCCTTTCCAAAGCCATTAATCTTAGAGGGAACATAACATCACACCACGATCCCTCCAGTGGGGAAGCTTTTCTTTCAGTCAAAGTGCTGATGTGGTAATTTTGAAAACTGTGCCATCACAGATGTGTGACTGACTGTGACAGCGTATTGATCTGGTTCTGGCTGCAGTAAGAAAAGCCAGACTTAAGAAATATGCTAGAGACCTGTTAACAATTTTCAGCATTTAATTTTATGCAATTTCTGCAGGTTATTGTTTGAATAAAGATTGTGGCTTGATTTCTAGTTCCCATACGTTCCACAGATCACTTACTCTCTCCTGAGTGACAGCAGTGGAGACCACCACCTCTTCCGCATAGACCCACAGCTCGGGACCATCTATACAGAAGCCGTGTTTGATCGCGAAGCGCGCAGCTCCTACTTGCTGGAGGTTCAGTCAGAGGACGGCCAGGAATCAGCTCGGCCTGGCAAGAACAAGCAGCCCAACTCAGGTCAGAAGTGATGCTGATAGTTGATTATACAGATTATAGTCTTCTCAGTTAAGATGAAAGTCATCATAAATTTACGATTTGCTTCATTTCATTAAGATTTTTTAAAGTGGCCATAAAAAACTGAGTGCAGGGTCTGGCCCCGGGGTAGGCCTGCTTATGATTCAGCTGTAAATATTTTAATGAGTCAATCAAAATCACTTAAGTTTTGATTTATGCTTGTTCTGTTGTTTTTTTTCTCTTATGGAGATCTTTTCCCGTTAAATTTTAATTCTAAGACTTCTTCTTGAGTTGTCAGAGTTAACTTTGAAGTGACCTCTGCCCTGGTTGCAATGTCTCATTCATAAAAAGCAGTATTGTTCTTTTCCCCAAGCCCACAGGGCAATACTGAAACCCAGACTATAAGGAATTCTTCCTCTGTGCGCTGTGTTTAAAACAGACTGCACTGGCCTTACATTACATTCATTTACACCCTGGGACAGACTCTGAAAAGTGAATCTTAATTTGATTTATTCCGCTACCATGACCAGACAGCCTCGCTCTCTTCCATGTGAAAATAGCTCCGAGATTTCTTGGAACTCGTTTTCTTTACATGCCTTGTTTTTTTTTCTCATTGTTTAATATTCAACCAATATTGCCTGGCGTTTGCT
This sequence comes from Neoniphon sammara, assembly GCA_900302535.1. Lineage (NCBI taxonomy): Eukaryota > Metazoa > Chordata > Actinopteri > Holocentriformes > Holocentridae > Neoniphon > Neoniphon sammara. Next base: position 8,427 of record OMKZ01055713.1, read on the forward strand.
TAGCGTGTTCTCTTTGTGACATTTTGGCAGCCTTAAAACCTCTGTCTGTATCTAGGGGTGACGTAATAAGACGTTTGTATTCAGACGTGGGTCTTAGCAAATGTTTGTGAAGGAGGTATTAGGGGTAAAGGGTGATGTTTTGGAGCAGCAAAGCTTTCTCTCCAGGGGTGTCTGGGCTGCTTAGCATTTGCAATGAGCCTTAGCTGCGTCTTGTGCTACGTATCTCCCACATCCAGAAGGGCTCATCTCCTCTGCAAACATTACCTGTCTCTCTGCCTCACCCCTGGGATGCACCAGGAGAGGAGGAAAATGTTAAAAGAAGCAGAGAAAATTGAGCTACATTCCACCATCATCTCTAACTGCAGCAGCTTCAAATTAACATGTCACCCGTGTGTTTTGTGAGCACATAATTTACTCTTTCTAACTAAAGAAATAAACAGCGTAATGAGGAGGGCACAGATAAGACATAAACACTTGTCATCTTATAAATATTTAACCTTCCCAGTGGAGAGGTTCTTTATCTACTCTGTGCGGAAAAGCTGCTTGTTGAAGAGGTTTAGCCCCATTAGTGCTGTTCTTTGCGCTGAAAACAGTTACCCCTGCTAAAACAATAAACTCTTGCCAAAATGAATAATTTATGTAATTTACAGCACATCTTTGTGAATAATGTTTTGTCTGATTTCCATGTCAATGAGCCACATTGCGTTGGGTTAAGTGCCTCTTCACACTAAACAGTGACAATGAAATGAAGGATTGATAAACAGATGGAAAGCGAGTATGAGCCTGTGTGCATGTGTGCGTGTGTGCGATTTTGTGGGCTGTGCCGTTTAATCTCCTGCCATTGCTGTCATTCTTGCAGACACAGCGTATGTGCGGGTTTTCATCAGCGACGTCAATGACAACAAACCGGTCTTTGCTCAGCGGCTGTATGAAGTTGGAGTCGACGAGAATGCAGATGTGGGCCTGGCTGTTGTCACTGTTAGTGCTAATGACGAGGATGAAGGTATGCTTGATGAGGCAGCAGACGGGGGAGGAAACTGTGAAATCCCAAGGAGATCTTTCCCATGCCAATTCCTAGGAGTAAAGGTTAAAGAAGCTAGCCAGCCAGAACCAATAAAAAAGTTTTTATGAGCCACTTTGAAACTTTAGGCAAGTTTCAAGATTTCATATTCAGTCATCTGCCAAATAGCGTTTGTCAATCAATCATTTGTATTTCACAGCAACTGCTTTGTTTGCTTTTTTGCAAAATTATGTGCAATAGTTGCAGTATGCCAAAAATGACCCTATGAGAATTCCTTTCAGTCTGGACTAAGCTGTGCTGAAATCATGCTGAGCTGAGCACAGTGTGCTAGATTTAGCAGTAGTCATTTGATTGCCTGGTGATGCACATAGCACATATGTTCCAAAAAAAGTGACACGCTCCCACACAGTAGGTGGGCGGGATTTGAGTGATAAAGCAGTTGCTCATCCTCTGTACAGCAGTAGCCTAAGATCCCTTTATCAAGCATGTTTGGGGCCGTTAATCAAGTATTTATGGTTAGCGGGGGTGCGGCTTAGGCCATGCTGCAGCACTAATGATGAATAGCTGTGGAACAACACCAACCCCCAACATTAAAGTTACAATACTGTTCCACTTGTGCCTGAGAGGCTAAACTCAATCTTTCTTGTTTGAAACACCACCCTGGGCTTGACTGCTGTAAGCCTGTCAGATCCCTAAGGGAGGCAGGGAGCACTTTGTCAGCAAGGGTTGTGTTAATAGTACAGATTAGTGTATTTACATGGGATTGTAGCTACTTTAACCTAACAGACTGATTGAAAGAGGAGAACGTACATTCCAGGAGATTATCTTATCTATTCCAATGTCAAACCAATAGGCGGGATGGTCTCCATGGAGACACAGAAGATAAGTTCAGATATTGACTTCCTTCTTGCAAGGCAACATCCCTGCACCCTCTCCCAGGCCTCAAAATCATTCCCTAGAGGGCACTATCAGTGTGCATTATGCTGCTCTTCACTCTCTCTCTCTCTTTTACTTTTTCTTCACTCTTTCTTTAATTAGTGCCTGATTAAAGCAGGGAAGATAAGGTACAAAGTTCCCATTTAATTAAGTAATCAAAACAAGTAAGGGAAACATGAAAACCCACTAGTGCTAAAGTCCTTGAAGAACTGAGGTTTAATACCCCTGTGGTAACATGTTGGTGAAAGTGTAATCTAGGGAGATTGCTCCAGGATTGGTATGGATTCCACTAAAAGATGCAAGAGATCACAGCTCTGAAAGGCTCTTCGTAAAAGGATGTTTTTGAAGTATCCAACATTTTGGGACTGATAAAATGTTGGTGCTAGCTGCAAACTTTAAATTCCACCACCATTCCAAAACATTGGCTCACTCATGTTTCACTTCAGAGTTCAGTAAGTTTATTATCCCTAAAAGATAAATTGGTTTTCAGCATTAAAAACCTCTGACTTCACCTCTCCGATCATGCATTTCTTGATTCCTGTTCAGGGGCAAATGCCAAGCTGCGCTATCAGATCACATCTGGCAACACAGGCGGTGTGTTTGACATAGAGCCGGAGGTGGGCACAATCTTTATTGCTCAGCCGTTGGACTATGAGCAGCAGAAGAGGTACAAACTACTGGTCCTGGCCTCAGACGGGAAGTGGGAAGATTATGCAGCAGTGGTGGTCAACGTGGTTAATAAGAACGACGAGGCGCCGGTGTTCTCTATGAATGAGTACTATGGCTCAGTCACAGAGGAGCTGGACGGGTCACCGGTGTTTGTGCTGCAGGTGGGTGGCTGAGATAATTTCTACTGAGAAGTTTTACACCACAGGTTTTCATTTATTGTTGTCATCTGCTTGTCTATTTAGAGACATGTAAGTCTATTTAAAAGATTATCTTTGAAGCAGCCACTTCTCTGCTTTGATTCTATGATTAGCCGTATGCAGCAACTAAGAAGTGCTTACTCCTTTTTCACATGGAGTGACTCAGTCATACAGTGACTCAGTGTGTTTACTGTTTAATCTGTAGTGATCAAACAGTTGCCAAATAATTACAAAATAGTTTTTTTGTTCAGGGTTTCCACAGTCATGGAAAACCTGGAAAAAGTCATGGAATTTTAAACTCATTTTCCAGGCCTGGAAAAGTCCTGAAATTAAGTAAAATCATCAGAAGTTTTGGAATTTAATTTTTGTTTCTGTAATGAAATTAATTGCAGTAATTTTCCATGGATAATCTTCCACGTAACGTTTTGATGTGCAAGTCCGACTCTCTGTAGCTGTTGGCATAATATGACTTCAGTCAATGCACGACTACATTTCATCAATTTCAATTTATGCTCCTTCAGTTTCATTTCTCTTCATGTACTTATAGGTTGTGAATGGTCATGGAAATTTTACTATGGGTAAAGAGATGTAAGAGTTTTGAAATTTTGTCTGTGAAAATGTGTGGGAGCCCTGTTTATTACTACACCAACACACCGTAGCAAGCTGAAGAATTACAGAATTGTACTTTTAAAATGTGCTGAACTATTCGTTGACTGGGAGAGGTAGGAGGTAGCATTACCATTGTGATGGATCTTATGTGGGCATGAACTCTGAACAATATCAGAGGTCTTTAGGACATATGGGGCCACTTTAGAGGACATATGCATGGGAAGTGCCATAGTCAATTACATTTAATTTAGGCGGTCAGAAAAAAACGCTCCAGTGGGCTGCCTGAGAATGTCATGAGCAAGGAAAACCCTGGTGACAGCTGAAAAGAGATGAGAAGCCTCTGTAATTTGGGTGGGTGGATATATGAATATGTGTTCTGTTTTATTAATAAGTGGCGTCTCTCTCTCTCTCTCTCTCTCTTCAGGTGACAGCCACTGACCCAGACAAAGATGCGGACCAGGGGGCAATACGCTATTCCATTCATGGCCAGGGGGCAGAATCCCACTTCTTGATCAATGACATCACAGGGGAAATGTATGCCCAGCGCACCATGGACCGTGAAGAGCGTGCTGTCTGGCGCTTTGTCGTCATGGCGACAGACGAGGAGGGCGAGGGACTTACTGGCTTCACAGATGTTATTATCAACGTGTGGGACATCAACGACAACGCGCCCACCTTCTCCTGTGCGCCTGATAATTGCCACAGTAGCGTGGCGGAGAACTCCCCTCCTGGAACTTTTGTTGTGGAAATGACGGCGATAGACCTTGACGATGCCGCAGTGGGTCAGAACGCTATCCTCACCTACCGGATTATTGAGAATACCCGCAACGCAAATGATGTTAACCTTTTCACTATCGATTCCAGCACCGGGACGATATCTGTGGCAGCGGAGGGACTTGACAGGGAGTTTGCTGAGAGCCACCGGCTGGTAGTGGAGGCTCGGGATGGCGGGGGCATGACGGGCACGGCAACCGCTACCGTGATGGTAACTGACATCAACGACCACGTGCCAAAGTTTAAAGAGGACTGGTGCGGGGCCCGTGTCTCTGAGAACATCAGCCTGGACTCTCCCATTCTGGAGCTGACTGCTGTCGACCCTGACGCTGGCACTTACGGGCAGCTGGCCTTCACCGTGGTGGCAGGAGACCCTGAGCAGAGGTTCTACGTGGTCAGCCACAGGTCAGAGCAGAGCGGCACGCTGAGGCTGAAGAAGAAGCTGGACTATGAGAAGCCAAGCGAGCAGCGGTTTAACCTCACGGTCAGGGTGGAGGACTCTGAGTTTTCTAGTCTCATCCACTGCCTCATTCTAGTAGAAGACGAGAATGATAATGCCCCTGTGTTCACCCCCAGCTCCCACCTGCTCTCTCCTTTGCCTGAGGATGTATCTGTAGGAACCAGTGTCGTCCAGGTGGAGGCCACCGACTCTGACTCAGGCCTGAACGGGGATATTTTGTACCACATCTTCCCTGAGTCCGACCCCTATGGGCATTTTACAATCAGCCAAGCTGGTGTGGTCACGGTCGCCAGACCATTGGACAGGGAGACAGTGGCAGGATATGAGCTGGTCGTCATGGCGACTGACCGGGGTAACCCGCCGCTGACCAGCAGTGTTACGGTCCAGTTGCCGCTACTCGACAGGAATGACAACGGGCCAGAGCTGGAGGCAGCCTACACCCCTGTGCTGTGGGAAAACAGCCCGGCCCCTCAAGTGGTCTGGCTCAACCATAGCTCAACTCTGCTGCAGGTTGTGGACAGAGACTCCCCAGAGCACGGGCCTCCGTTCTCTCTCTCCCTCCCCCCATCTCACAACATCGACTTCTACCTTCAGGATCATGGGAATGGCTCGGCCACGCTCACAGCCCTGCGGAGATTTGATAGGGAAAGGCAGAGGGAGCTCTACCTGCCAGTGATAATGATTGACAGCGGCCATCCACCAATGACAGCCACAAACACCCTCACCATCACCATTGGGGACCAGAATGACAATGCCCATCAGGCAGGGGAGAAGGATGTGTATGTGCACAGCCGCAAGGGTGAGTTGCTCACCCACAGCCATTTTACTCTCCCTGCTGCTTAGTTTCACTACTCAGTTTTGTATTGCAGGAAGCGCTTGAGAAAAAGGAAGAGATTGAGGCTAGAGCTGTAGGGAGAAGTTTTCATTCCCATACCTGTTCAGTATAGTCTGGAATACATAATTGTTCTCCTCTTCCTTCGCTCTAACAGTGTTTTGTTATGGTAATCTCGTTGTCAAATCCTCTCTCAAGCCCTCAGCACATTCTCTCCTTGCCAACCCTGCCTATGCCTAAAGCTCATCTGAACATCACATTACGATCAGCGCCATGATTTTTTTCCCCCCCCTGCCCTCCGGGTAAGTTGGTTAGGTATGTAGGCCTGATAGTGTTTTGATCGCACACTCAGCTCCATGGCAGTTTTGGTAATTGTGGAAAACAGGGGCGGCGTGACTCATACAGACTGCCATTGTTTACCCAGCTGCAGTGCTCTGGCACTGCAGGTCGATAATAACATAATCCATACTGAGATAGCCCCACTTCCTTAAGCTCCACGCTCTCTGAAGTGGAGCACTGAGAGCCTATTCATTCCAGCATTGGGGCTCCACAGTTATGAGCATAATAAGTAGAACAGAACACAGGAATGCAAGATAAGGAGAAGAGAGGGACGACAAGATAAGTGTTGGCATCAGCAGAATCTGTCCAGACAGAATCAACGTGTGCTCTGTGTGTGTGTGTGTGTGTCTGTGTTTACCTTGAACAGGAAGGATGGCCACTGCGGCACTGGGGAAGGTGTATGCCCCAGATCCCGACGACTGGGACAACAAGACCTACACCTTGGAGACAAGTGCAGCCAAGTAGGAGCCCTCTGTTAAAATCACTTAGAGCAGCGCTCCTTAACACATGCTGAAATATAGCCCCTAAAGTGCAATATAATACATATCAACCAGTGATCTTTACCAGTTTCAAGAATGAGTGCTACAACAGTGATTTTCTACCAGCACAATAACACCAGCCTGCCGACAATGCTGATTTTTGCGGAATAAAAAGAACTCAGGAGTGTTTCAAAAGTGTTCAGGCTTCTTTTCTCAACAAGGCCCTGAACCAGCCTTTTCGGTGATATCGCTCCTTCTGAGACATGCCTAACAGGTACTTCTTGTAATCTTAGACCCAATTCTCTAGCCTCTAATATAAGGAACACTTTCCAAGGGGACTTTAATCACAGCAGTCAACAGTGATTGCCGCTCAGGAAAATGCAATCAGATTCAAACAAACTTAGCGATCTCAGTATGCCTGTATAATGTTCCTAGATGAAACAGCCATTCTAGCACAGCTTAGCTCTGTCAGGGACATGGTGCAGCTATTCAGTATTCACACCCTCAAGATCAGATTAGAAATGCCAATTGCATATTTGTTTTATTCATATAACAAATTCTGACAGTCACTATGACAACTATCGAGCTCTTTTAGGAGCTTTTGCAGCCAATTTGACTCTTTTTTATTCTTGGCCCTGTTTCATTTTCCATTTCTTTGTTTTTTTTTGTTGTAATTGAATTCACATTTACGTCCTGCTGGAGCAAACCCAGGTACCTCTGACCAATTCTCTCCTTACCCATCTGCTGTCTGTCACTCATCCTCCACTGAAGCCACTTATAGAGTCTCTCCTTTTCACAGATACTTCAGTCTGAACCAGAGTTCAGGAGTGCTGTCCATCCGACAAAACACGCCCGCAGGCAGCTACTGGTTGAGGGTGGGGGTGTCAGATGGAGTGTGGCCTGATGTGATGTCAGGGGTCAGAGTTCATGTCAGAGAACTGGAGGAAAAGGCCATTCTGTCTTCAGCATCCCTGCGTTTGACTGGTAACAGTAATATATTTGATTATTAATTTTTCTCAGGGCAATCTCAGGGGCTCAGCAGTTGGACTTGCGTTGTTGTATCGCATATTAATGCTTTATGTCCTGTCTGGCTCCAGCTACAGAGAGTTGGACCTGTTAAATCTCTGACTATGACCTACTGTATGTGGCTATGAGTCTGAAAAAATTCTGAATATAATTACTTTTTCCATCTGATTTCCCGTCTCACTCATCTTCCCGCCCATAATAAGCGTGCTTGCTGTTTGCCTCTGCTACTGTTGTTGTTATGGTGACTCTGTCTTTATGAGGCTGATATTGAAAAAGACAGCATCTGCCATAGGCATGAATAAATTGATACTTTTCATTGGATGATTATCAGGTTGTCAACCAAGTTAACATTGAAATAATAGGCTGTCAAAGGCAGTTTTTATACTTGCATTATTTAACATTTCTAAGCACTGTAAAGCAACTATTCAAACGCCTTACTGGTAATGGTTTCCTCATTCTTCTCCTCCTTCAAAACTCCGAAGTTTATGTTAGGGTTCCCATTTTTCTATCATTTTCTCAGAGCAAATCGGAGTTGTAAAGGTCAATTTGGAAGTGTCAGGTAAAGTCCTTGACATTTAAAAAGCCATTGTGCGAATAGAGTTGAAGGCTATTATGGATGCCTGTGACTCCAAGTCATTATCATTTTTGGAGATTAAAGATGACTTTCTCCGTTCACCCGATATTATTGGAGGGTGACACCACAAATCTGATTGATTGCGAGGTCATGAAAATATTTCATGGATGCCACAAGAATTATGTTTCAGTGGAGAAGGAAGAAGAAAGATTTTATCTGAATGCATCACAACTCTTTTCACCTTATGGATGAGTCAGTGTGGCACCGTGAGTAAATGGATCAATAGAAGGAGATGTTAGGCTATCTCAGCTGCTAATGAAATCAGGAACTCAGTAGACTTTGATCAACTCTTTAGATGTCATTGACAATTCAGTACCTTTTATTGCCTGAACCCCTTTCTCTCTTTGTCTCTTGAAGGCATCACAGCTAGAGAGTTTATCGACTCCCACGTTGAGGGGAAGAGTCGACTTGAGACGTTCTGGGACTTCCTGTCTGAATCCTTGTCTGTCAGACCGGAGAGTATTAACATTTTCAGCATAGCAGATAGAGGGGAGAAGACCCTGGATATCCACTTCTCTGTGCTAACCGATACCGGCTACCTGCACCCAGAGAAACTGCATGCCGTCCTCGCCGCACATAAAAAGAAGGTAGCATACACCAACTCGTCTGATAGATAGAGATCAGTGCTCATACATCAAGTGATACACTGAGGAGCTTGAGGTGGAGAGATAACAGCACTTTTATCTGCCCTTTTATTTCCCCACCAAGACTACGTCTGTTTAATACCGGCTTGTCTCTGTTTCTCCCTTCCATGCCTGGTCTCTCTCCTTTCTTTTACATGTTACAATTGTTCCACATTTTGAGTCTCTTTTTTCTTTATTTTTTATTTACCTGCATCATTTTTCCTTACCTTGTCATGGAAAACTGCATACCATGCTGCTTTAAAAACATCCAGTAATAGAATATTGAAATCATCTATAAAGGGCACTATCTTTGCATGCCTTGCACTGTTTCTTTGCACTGAGGTCCTGTTGTCTTTCCACCATGTTTATCAGTGTTCACAGGCCAACTCTGCAAGTCAAAGAGTCTCTGTACTACTGTCCCCAAGACACAAACTTTTATATTTATCGCACTCTTCCTCCCCTCCTCTCTCTCTTTCTGCAGCTGCAGTCGAAGCTGCGTGTGAATGTGAAACAGGTGCAGGTGGATGAGTGCGCCTACGCGGACTGCAAGGCAGCTGGTGGATGCTCCACACACTTAAGCATCAGTGACACACCCACCCTGGTAGACTCGGGAAGTTTATCCTTGGTCTCAGTGAAGGTGACGTCCTCGGCCGTTTGTGGCTGCGCCGCCAGGGAAATGACACACCAGCCCTGCTCCTCCTATCCCAGTAACCCCTGCCTCCATGGGGGAACCTGCATTGATGGACAGAATGGCTACAGGTGAGAGGCTTAAGGAGAAAGGAGGTTACAGTTGGAGGAAGGCTCAAAAGGCACAGGTCAACAGGGCTGTGACTTTGCTATGGTGCTGCGATCTTATGTCTTTTCTTGTTTGACTCTCAAGAGCGACATGCTGGAAAAAAGAATTAGAATTAGAATTTCTAACAGAGAATCCACATCTCCTTCACCTGTAACTTGACCTGACTTGCCTAAACTGGTGTGAGTTGTTGTCAGTGGGATAGAGAATAACAGGACATGTGTGTTTAATCTCTCAAAAAGCTTTGGTCTGTTTGCCATGGAAGGAATACGCATGTATGCACAAGGCGTTGTGAAGATTGAACTAGTTTGAATAGTTCTAAATTAATATTGCTCTAAGTTATACATTGCCAAAATTCTTCAAATTGAGGTTCACACTCTAACAAGCTCAAGTCTAGACTACTATATTTTACATGATTACAATTTCTGCCATACTCTTTATTAAGTGAGGAATCTACCGTAAATAATGACTGCAGCCTTCGAATGAAGCCCATTAGCCAAGACCTTGAATTTTAATCCTGCATGTTGACTCAGTGTCAGTAATCAATATAAAGGCCTTCACCTGAAGTGCATGGCTCCCTTAGGGAGGCTATCACAGAAGAAACAGTACTCAGCTCATTTCACAAACATATTAATGCCCAGATTAAATAAATATAGGGCAGTAGGATTAGTACAACTCCTGTCCAGCTCTGTGCTCACAACTTCTCAAAATCTCATTTAATACCATTTACATGAACATTCAAATTTGTCCAAGGCACAGTATGAGAGAGGGAGAATCTCCAGAACTCTATTTTTTTAAAATTTCATTTCCCAGATTGTCTGTGCTGCATTTGATCTCCGGGCTGTTGAAGCCCTTGTGTTGTACCATAAGAAGAATATCTACCCATATGTGGTATATTCACTCTCATGTGAACGCAGTATAAGCATAAAGAATCCAATTTTTGGGTCTGTCCTCTGCAGAAAGAGCTTAACAGGCAGTCTTAGAGAGTGGCTGATCAGATATTGTCAGTCAGAAGCGGGAAAAACATGCCCTGCGCTGCTCCATTTGGATTGGCATTGCTCTCATGAGCCACATGAAAGAGAGCAGTGAAAGAGTGAGGTGCTGTGCATTGCGTGTGCATATGTATGCTTAAGGCTACACTCTGCCTAAGCCGTCCCTTTGCTGTGTATAGATCAGTATTCCCGACATGTGTAGCCCCTCTGCAGAATAAACAGCATTGGGGCGAAACAGCCCCTAACAGCCTCAGTACACAGAGCTTTCCTCAGACACTGCATGAAAATAGATGGCTTTGACATTATCAGCAAAGCCAGCTCGTCTCACATGCCTCATGCAGTAGAGGGGACGGGATGAGATCAGCCGGTCCCTTCCATCCCTTTCATCTCAATGACTGAAAGGTTGTTTTTCATCACCTCATATATCACTTTCCCAATGTAGCTTTGCTGTTCTTTTTTTTTTTTTTTTTTTTTTTCCCAT
>OMKZ01055713.1:25730-37416 GCA_900302535.1 Neoniphon sammara
GTTTACTATTTACATTTCACACTGGCTGGCCAACTTGGGAGGGCTTTGCAGTGTAATCACAGGCATTACAGCTGTCTGTAAGGTAGTGGTGGAGATAGTGCCTGTGTGTGTGTGTGTGTGTCCTGTGTGTGTGTGTGTGTGTGTGTGTTTGGACCGACAAGTGGCCCCAGAGTTCTCCTTCGACGGACGGAGCCACATCCAGTTCCAGCTGCTGTGGTCGCTGCCTGCGAGGCGCATGCGGGTTCAGGTTGGGGTTCGGACACGTGCCGCCGGCGGTGTCATCCTCAGCCTGCTCTCCCCAGAGCAGAATGAATACCTGCGTCTGGAGGTGAGTCATGGCCGGTCTCGCCCATCCACCTTGACAGCTCTTATCGTGCTGTTTGTGGCCCTCAACATGATGATTAGAGCCTGGACAAATGAATGCCGTGAAGGCTTGTTGGGCTAATAGAGTAGCTAATGTCAAGGTTGGAGACACGGGGGAGGGTAGTGAGTGACATGTGTATGCTCTCAAAAAGGTCTTTCAGCGAGCCTGCAGTCTGCTGCTGGTGAGAGGCAGTGATTTAAAAAATTAGACGTACTCTTTTTGAGCTTATTTCTGTCCCTGCCTAATGTTCCAAGCACAATTCCGTCTGGCAAGAAAAGCAATTTGTGTGAGCTGGTGTTATTAATGTTCCCCTATGTTTTGAGGGCAGCCTGCTCTTAAGTGAAGGTCATATTCCCTGCCTTATGATTCAAGTCTTTGACACAGCTCACTTTAAGTGGGGAGCACAAAGTCGTGCTACTTGCTCCACCAAAACCGGAGTAGTGCTCGCACACCATCGACACAACTTGTCTTCTTCAAAGCACAAGTCTGCCTCGCTTTGCCAAAACTCTATAATAGCATGGCTCCCCCACCTGACACATTCCTGAGTGCATATGATGTCAGTGTTTCTCATCTAAGCCTTTCGTCTCACTGACTGACAGGCGGAGTGTGAACAGCACCTGGGAGTAAATGCCTCTGCTAGCACTGTCACTCTTGGCTAACTCACAGGTCAGCTGTTTGCAGTGAACCTGTCTCCTCTATGGTATCTTACACACCAGCAGTCTGCCTTTGAAAACATCCTGTGTGTACGCTTGTATGTGTTAGACAGCATTGGTTAAGCATTGGTTTTGTCACTTGTTCTTCTTTGGGTCTTTACAATGCATGAGAGAAAACACTGTTGTCCTATTCCCTTGTAGCAGTCCCACAGTGACAGGAAAAGGAAAAGGCTGTAGCCTTTACTGTATGTGTGCTGTGAAGCTTCTCTCTGAAACTCTCTCTGGAGCTGAATTGGTGAGCTGTATAAAACATCTGATGTCTGTCTGCACCAGCATGCTGAAGCATTTTCAGCTTGGTTGTCTCAAAGCTCTTAGAAACACTTGAGCACAAGTCTGGTGTATCTGCCAACAACAAGCCCTAATTTAAAGGGTTGTCTCTCGACCCTTTTTTCTCTAAAGGGTAGATATGGGATAGAGTGCACACTGAATAAATAACTAGATATTCTCACAAAGGTTACCAGGGGCTAGCTGGGTATAAACAGGATACAGTCCTCGAAGGAGAATGGTGTCTCTATAAAGGAAACATTTATCTAATAATGTAATACTTGAAGGAGGTGGTCAGATGTCACTGAATTGCATTACTCTGTCAAGCCCAAGTAACCCCAAGAGGAGTATAACTCAAAATCATATGTCTTCGATTTTATGCCTGTATTTTTAAATGTAATTTGACATTGAAAAGTACTTTTCTGTATTTCAGGAATTCAGAAATGTACTTTTCACACTTAGTGATGAATATGCAGATCTGTGGTGGCACTGTAGAAAGTCTGTGTACTCAGAGATTTTACCAAGTATCGACAGAGTCCTTGTCCTTCCCTTTTGTTGAGGACTTGAGGGCAGTTGGCAGAGCACATTCAGCTGTTAAATGTGTATGTATGCGACCATGTGTGTGTGTATGTGTGTGTTTCAAGAAAGAATGGGTTGCATCTGAGATGTCCATGCTGAGGGAGCAATAGTTAATGCAGGCCAGGCTGAATGCATTACACACTGTATTGAATTATCTTGCCCCACTGTTTCCAATTAAGGTTTGGACATGTACAAGCTGCAGTTACGGGAGCCCCTCCCTGCTCCAGTCCATTGTGTTCGCTCATCCTTAACTGCTGAAGATAGTTGTTGTTTCTTGTATTCCCTCCTTCGGGACGACTCCTGCTACTGCCATGTAGCCATGTGTACAGTAGCTCTGCTAAGCATCATGGTTGCAAAATTGCTGAATTAATTTTTGCCACTGAATTTTTCATTGCATTTTTTTTCCTGGCAGATTTACCATACACAATCTTTGTGAATAGCTAAATTACACATTTTTTTGCACAAACTACAAATTCCACTGTAACATCCTTTCTTCACCAGGGGAGCTGGCCTACTTCTTGTAATGTTATGCTCAGGATTTGTTTTTGCCCATCAACAAAGCACAACATGACAAGAGTCAAAATCTGTCAGTTTGGAAATTGCTGCTCTCCCTAGCTTTGGGTATCACCCTTTTCAGTATTTTTTCACACAGTCATGCCAAGCCTCAGAGTCCACACTAGCCCAGACACTGATACTGTAACTGATGACAAAGCAGGCTGGCTCAGATTAGCTGGTTTTGAGTCAGTGTTGCTAAAGCCTTTTACACTAGGAGAGCTTTGCTGGTCCAAACTCTTGATGAATGGAGGCCATCCAAAATATTGAATTTCCTTATTTTTTTATGCCCTCTTGGCTCATTGCTTTGTTTTTATGTCTGAGTTTCAGATGAATAAGGTTCTACTGTATAGGTGCAAGAGTTGAAGTAACAAATTACAATTACCTTAACAAGTTGAATTAGTGTTATCGTAATTGAGTAGTTTTTTGTTTTTAAAGTCAGTAATTTTAATTAGGTACATTTTTACTTAAGTATTATACTTAACTACACATAAAATCTCATTCATTACAAAGTACAAATTTTGTTGGCTCTGCCTGAGCATAAAAAACGGGGCACAGTGTGGAGGCATTCACTGTGAACGGTCAGTCAGCAAAGAAGAGGAGAGTAATCTGGCTTTACCCTACTTTCTCTGTGCACTTTATTTTGGAAATTCCAATTTTTCCAGTTAAACGAATGGAAATTGAACTCTGCCCTGTCAATTTTTGGAACTGCATGGAAACCATCACATCTAACAAGGTTTCCTACTACTGCTCTTTTTGCCACTGCTCAGGTGTTTCAGGGTCTGCTGGCTGTCTTCTACAACCTGGGCGACGGACACTACAACCTCACACTGCCCTTCCATCACCTCGATAACGGGGACTGGCACGAAGTGGAGCTGGATCGCTATGGCAGAGAGTTCACCCTGCGACTGGATGGAGGTGGTGGACGGCGGGAGGTCACGGCCTCTCTGGGGAGGAGTCAGGAGATTATCATCGACCCCTCTGTGGTGATGCTCGGAAACTCCTTCCCCTCTGGATACAATCATAGCTTCCTAGGTAGGCAGGCACTTATATGGTTTTGGGGCACTGAGTGAGGATGGATGCACAAATAAATGATGAGTGGATGGATGTATGAAATGCATGAGTGGAGAAATGACTAAATAAATGAATCCAGAGGTGATGGATGGAATGAATGCATTAACAGATGAATTTATGGATGGATGAATGTGACTCCAAATGCATGTCCATTGACAAAACATGTTTAAGCAGTGCATTTCGCAGCATAACTTATCCATCTCTTAAAATTCATGGACTGATAAATGATTCAGTGGTTGCCCACTTATCTCAACAGTTCGTAACTTGGCCCAAAGGTATTTTGATGCCTTAGTTTCAAGCAGATGAAGTGTGGAGGACTGGAGTCAGTGGCACTGATCTGTATATAAATGATGTGCTACACCTCATCCGCCCCACAGAGTGAGCAAACTAACCAGCAGAGAAAATATCCTGCAAAGCAGAAGTCCATGCTGACAGCTTAGCCTGGGGCTGTTTGTGTGTGTGTTTGCATGTGTGTATGTGTTTATGTAAGTTGGTGAGTCTGTTTATGTGTATCAATGAGGATGCGTGTATGTATTCGAGTTTACTCTCCTGCCGTTGTGTAAATGTGTGTCCATAGAACATTTTGCCCGAGGACTGGTGTCCTCGTGTCTTTTTTGCCATTGTAAACTCTCTGTTTTCTCTCTCCACCACTCTATCTCTCTCTCTCTCTTTCGCTTTTCCTCCCCCCTGCTTCTCTTCTCTTACCTTTTTCTCCATCTCTGCCAGGCTGTTTGCGGGATCTGAGACTTAATGGGCGCTCCATGCCTCTGGACAAGCGGCAGCCCTCAGACGGTGTTCAGGTGGTCAGCTCTCAGGGCGTCTCTCCCGGCTGCCCTTCAGAAGCCTGCAGAAAACACCACTGCTCTCCTCCCTTTGTCTGTGTGGATCTCTGGAGGCACCATGAGTGCAGGTGCTGTAAATATAGCAAATAAATTATAACTGAGGCTCCTAATGAGGGCTCACAGTACATACGGTAGAGGCATGGACCGTACATTTTTACATGCACACGTTCAGAGAAACACACCACAGCCCTGATCCTGGTGACTAATACACTCAGCTCAGAAACTGCACTAACAAAACAAAATGTAAAGTATGCAATCATAAAATTAGTGCATTTATATAATAATATTGCTTATAATTTCTGACGAGGTTAGGTATGAACACACTTGCCCTCGTTTGAGCTATTGTGGAAAAGAGCACAGATCCCAAGACTTTTCATATGTGATTAGTAAAACTTTCTTACACCTCCAAAATGAGCACAAATTACTTTGTAGTTTGATAAATCAGAGCCAGCTGTGGGGGTGAAGACTATGTGGATTCAGTTGATCATTTACATATGCACATTTGGCAACTTTTGGCTTCCAAAAAAAAAAAAAAAAAAAAGGCTTGATGCAGCAAAATCCGCACACCCTACACACAAGTTACAGACTTTGCAAAAGATCCAAGAAGCAGAAATTTATCGTTGACATTTTGGTTATAGGAGTTGCTGCCAAGAGGTGTGTTTCATTCAGGGGTCTTACAAGTGGGATTAAGGGCTGTCATAAAAACAAAATTTGGAAGTCAATTATGTTATCTGTCAGCAGTGAGAAAAAGACGCTCCAGGAGGGTTGTCTTAAAAATTAAAGCTACTGGCAGCAGAATTTGTTATATGTTTGCTTTGGTGAAACCTTGAATCTTGTACTTTACAACAGTTACCTCAAAGTGTCCACTTACCTCCTGTTCAGTGATGCCCGTTTACATCACAGTGTTTTTGTAACTGTGGTAGCTAATCTATTTGTGCCAAAAATGTTTTTGCTTGCAAATATTTCACTTACAACTCGATTTCACCAGCATAGCAGCCCTTCCTTACGGCTGTGTTGTCTGGGCCACTCTCTGAATATTTCGGCTGACAGGCTACTTTATATACTGACAGACAGCTAACCTGCCTGAGCGTAGCTGTATAGTAGTGGATCTGTTGTTCTTGACAGAGCATTGGTAATATGTGGTTATCCTGATTTTTCCAGGACTGTGGCAATAATTCAACTGTAGCAGCAGCTGATGCTGCACATCTGATTAGGTGATGTGGAACAGGACAGCATCTGTACTCGCCTGTATATGTGTTCACCTATAATATAATGTACTGTAATCTCTCCATGCTACAAACAAATACAGGCAGTTCTGTTCCTGTTTTGGTTGAAGCCTCTTTTTCTCTATAAGTCAGTAGTGCATACTGCATACCAAATCGTACCCTGGGACTCACTAACATACAGGAAGAAATACATACAATGCACCAATTTTTTGCATGGTACCATTTTTCACTATGCAGTACTATGCTATAAAAATTAATTTGAGAATGATGAATTCAGGGTAATATTCTCTACATAAGAGCTGTAAATGCATAAAGTAAATTTTCTATATAAATAGATAGATAAATAGTCATTGATTCTGAGGTCAAAAACAATTTAACCGGGTGCATACCCATTTCCAGATCACATTTGATCCTAAGATAGTGTGATGAATGAGGGCCATTACCCTATCTTTTCTCTGACAGGGGAAGCTAAAAACATAATGAACTCCTGTAAGATGCTTCAGATAACGTCCAGCAGGTGGCATATGTTATAAAATGGCTAGGCACAGCTAGGCAGTTATAGTCTATTATAATCTATTATAATCTATATCTAATAGCACGTCACTGTGTAGACTCAAGGGAGCAGCTTTATATGTGATATAAGCGGTGTAGCACCTAAGGGATTTATTTTTATAGTGTCAGCTTAGCTTTCATAGCTCTCCAGAATTCAGTGCTTTTTTTATCTGACAGGTTCCCAAGTGTCCCTTGTCCCCGCTTTACACTACAAGCTCCTGTCTTTTCTCTGCACAGATGCCCTCCAGGCCACATGACCAAAGAGAGCTCCTCGGGCAAAGTGTGTGTGTACACGCTGTGCGCCAGCAGGCCGTGCCGCCACGGCACCTGCGTGGCCCACTCTCCTTCCCGCTACTCCTGCCGCTGCAGCGAGGGCTACCGAGGACGGCACTGTGAGGTGACGCTGGCCATGTTTCATAATGAGGACAGCAACAGCCTCAGCCTCAGCTCCATGTTCGCCATCAGCATCTGTGTCATGGCTTTCCTAGGTAGCTATGTCGATTATGTCCTCTTCTACCTGTGGTGACCGACTGCTGTCTGGCTTCTCTCACATCTGTGTCACAATGTATGAATTTTGTCCTTCATCGTTTTCATCTGTAATACCTTCCTTTTCATCTTATTGCATCTTTGTCTCTGTCTTTGATATGTTTGTTTACATCTTCATGGTATAGTAGGATTATATTTTGCATCCCATTTGGTTTTATTTGCAGCATCTACTACTTGATTTGGTTTCCATTCCTGTTTGACTCTGTGAAATCTATTCATGCACATGTATAGTAGCTGTATTGATCTCTTCCGTTGTGTCAGGATCTGATTTCCTTGTGGGGAATTGAAAACAAGAAACAAATAATTGTGATGGAAGAGAGGCAGGGAGGGAGGCACTGTGTTTTTTAATTTGCGATTCACAGGAATGCTGTAAACGTCCCCGAAGGATCAGGGTGTTCCTTTATGTGTTTCTGTATATTTCTCATCACTCGAACATCCTCCTGTCTCTTCCGATGTTCTGCTATGACTTCACAAATCATTTTCACCCTCAGCCGTACTTTTTCTTTTTTATCTGTCCAACTTGTTTTATATCCCACCATCCTCTCATTTCACTCCCCTGTTGTCTGTTTTTATCTTTCGATCCATATTTCTTTGTCATTTTCTTTTCGGCCCAGCCAACCTAAATGTGTCCATATCAGTGCTTGACACATTGTGTGCTTTAATGTTGTGTCTGGAAATCTGTGTGTGTGTCTGTGTGCGTGTGTGTGTGTGTGTGTGGCTTGCATGCAATAGTGTCTGGGTCTCTCACTACCCTCTGTAGAGCCACAGTGCTGTTTATGAGTCTTTCTGTCACAGGCAGGCTTATAAAATGCTCGGGCAATTCAATACAGTGTCCCTACCTCTATAACTGACTCAACATTCCCCCAGGGTGTGTGGCTAGTATTGAAACATCAGTTATTCTGACACTTGAGAGTGAAACTTATAAAGCGGTCTTCAATAGTTGATAATGAATTCAAAGATGATAAAGTGTGGCCTTGGCATCATTCATGAAAATTCATGTGTTGCATGCTAAATAAAAGGGGTTGCATTCATTTGAAGTAGCTGGCCCGCTGTCGCTGATGAGGCATTTATATTCAAGGCTCAAACTTTTCACCTCAACAAGAATCACCGACTAATCCATAATATAATTCAGATTGGAAATAGAGGGCTTTGGAGACTGTTATTACATTTTCACAGCTCATAAAAAGAAAAACTTCTCTCAAATTTAAAGCAAAAGGAAGAACGCCACACTAACCGGCTCCACCTTGTGATCAACGGTCCTCGCGGCTGGGCTGTACAACTAAAATTAATTTGTTTGTGGGTTTTAATGAACAGCCGGTTATTTGTACAGTATTTGTTTAATGATGACCCTCATCACCGCTGGAGCCACTGCCATAAATACACACACACATTACACACTCCCTGCACCGAGTGGGACTGCTGGCTGGGTGCTAAATTAAAGTGGGACTCCTACTCCGCCTCAACCTACATTAAAAGTTAAACTGATCATCCATTATTGAGTTTTACATAAGCCATCACAGGCCAGCCAGAATGTGTGAGTTCAGCATGTGCCACTGACAGCCAGACAGGCTGATGTCTGACCGTTCTTCATTAGCGGTATTGAAAATGACAGAAGGTTCACCCCCTTTTATCATGGGATTTGATATTCTGTTTAAAAAAAAAAAAGGTAGAAATTTGTTTCCTCTGGATGCCAAATGCAAATCATGTGAAGTGCCTGTTCCTTTTTTTTCTATTTTCTTTCATGTAATAAATTTTTTTCTCAACTCCCTCTCTCACCTGTGTCATTTTCTTTCCCCTGTCCTTCACTGTCTTCTATGTTTTCACTTCATTCCACTGACATTTCACTCTGTCTGAAGTCATGCTGTAGCTATTTCTCATTAACCTCAGGTTTCTGCTGTTGTGAAAGGCTGAAACTGTTTTTATCAAGCCGTGTTGTACAGTAGCTGTTTACTTTATCTTCATTCATAATGCACAGCCGAGTCCAGGCTAACTTGGTAATACCCTGTTCATACTAGATGATAGTTCGGCTAGGAGGCAGCAGCATTATGGATTGATGAATGACTCCTATGTTTGTTCTTCACCCTGAGTGATATTGATCTTTTTGGAGATGTAGCTGCACACCGCTGCACACACAACTCTGGGCAGCAGTGGCTGCAGGAATAGGAGCTCAGCTTCTCAACAGGCAACCAGTGTGTGTATTTATGTGAGCCTAAGTGTGTTCCAGTGTGTGCATGAGCTGTATGCATGCATGCCTCCGTGAGTCTTCTGTGCATTTGTATGCATTTGAACACATAGTTGGCCTTGGATTTTGCTGTGTTTTGTGTGTGTGTGCGTGTGTGTGTGTATGTGTGTATGTGTGTGTGTGTGTGTTTTGGCGGGGCTCCGTGGAGGGACTGTGCTTTTGGTCCTCTGCGCTGCGTATCCAGCGCCTCACCTGTAGAGATGTGTTTGATATTAGCACAGGTGATGTTGAGGGTGGAGGTGAGGGGAGGCAGGCGGCGCCTTGGAGCTGCAGAACTGGAGGTGAGAGAGAGGGCACCTGCTGGGATCAGGCTTCATCGAGATTCTGATGTTTTCGCCGAGTCGCTCCGGCACAGCGGTGAAGAAGCCGGGTCAGCTGATCAATACTATTCTGCCTCTCCCCCACACTGAGGAAGGCTGGCTAAGGATCGAGGGGAAGCTTAGAATCTCTCTTTTCTCGCTCATGTGAGAGTAGCATATAAATGAAAAGTGTAGTAAACAGTAGTTAAGGTGTTACAGTTGTTCCCGGGAGTGAAGTTTTTTTTTTGTTTTTTTTTTTTTTTGTGGAGTTTTACTGTCCAAGTTGTTTGCCTGAGTTATTTGTCTGTTTGTTTCTGCATACCTGCCTATTTGTGCGACCCCGATGAGCAGTTGCTACATTATTATAAGCCATTACTTTAAAAATTCAGCCTAATGTGATTACCGTGGATTTCTCAAAGGTTTTCCAATTAAATTGATACTTACAACACACCAAATAAAGTGTTCCAGTCGAAATGGATCTACCCATCTACTGTGAGAGATAAAAGCTGAGGCCAGACAGAGGCCAGAGAGAAGCTGAAAAATAGACACTAGGAGACTTAACAAGAATGGGAGAGAGAGAAAGAGAGAGACAGACAGACAGAGAGAGGGAGGGAGGGAACTTCCAATGTAGAGAGACAAAAAAAGAATTAAAGAGATAAAAAGAATGAGAGTCAAAGTGTGAACAAGTAAAAACAGATAGCGAGAAATGGAAAAAGAGAAAGAGGGATGGCAGATGGGAGAAAAATATTGGTTGAGATTAATGGACTTTAAAGGTCAGTCCAGCATGTTGTATAATTCAGCACACAATAGCTGTGATTGATGCGTACGCTTTAGGACCTTTCCCACTCTGTTCCCGCAGCATTCCTCTCTGCGTTCAGCCAAGGTAGCCACTGAGGCTTTGAGCTTAAGCTGGGAGGAGTGCAGATTCAGTTAATAGGTTTCCAAGGAACTGTGGTCTTTGATAAGACAGGAAACAGAGAGCCAACATCAAAGGGAATAGGTGGAAAGGTGGTACTTTTGTTTCTAAGTATGTTCCATTAGTGTGTCCTAACCGTACAGTCAGCAGTACTAATAGGCCTTGCAGGGCAAAACAAGTTAAAGCGGTGTGATGGAAGCTCCCTGTACAACATTCAGATGTTATTATCATGCTGAGTTAAGTATTTAGGAGAATGTATTAATGTCACACTGGAGGCTGGGGAATTATATCACTCTGTCAGAGAGGGGGGGGGGAATGAAAAAAAAATGAAATACTGCCAGTATCCCATCATTTGTATCATCACTTTCCAGTCACGTTGTGCATTTCATTCACACGAAAAGATATGTTTTTTCCCCTCCAGAATCCCATTTTAATTATGCGATAGGGGCTCCCCTCACCCACTGCACTAACCTGCTTTCTGGCTCCCCCCAGTGTTGATGCTGGGCCTGTTTCTGTACTCCTGCTGGAGGAGGCACAAGGGTCTGAAGGAGGGCGTGTACCACGTGTCGGCGCACCATGGAGAGTGGGAGGACATACGAGAAAATGTGCTCAACTACGACGAGGAGGGTGGAGGAGAGCAGGATCAGGTATGAGAGTGTGCCAGCACACACACACACACACACACACACACACACACACTGAGACTCTGGCACAGACACATCTGCACACGTGGACACTAGCTTGCACATATGCTTACTGCCTGCACATAAGAAGGCACACCACACACATGCACACATACATATGTACACACACGTGTTTAGACAGGCATGGAAAGGCCATACAGAACTAAGCACAAATATTGCACTGTTTGAGTATTCCCATCGACATGGTCTATATATAATAAAAGATTTAAGACTTCACTAATTAGGCTATAATCAGGGCAATTTCTCTGGCATCTCACCATGTTTTAAGACCTTTAGAGAGAATATAGGATGAAAAGAAATGTAAACCAATCAGATGGGGAAGAAACTAAAAGGAAAACAATAACATTTGATAGTGTTTGGCAGCGAAGCAGAGAATGGTGTTTGCTGGTGCCTTGAAATTAACACCAAATATGGGTTCCCTGGAGATCTAGGAATGGGAGTCAA
This sequence comes from Neoniphon sammara, assembly GCA_900302535.1. NCBI lineage: Eukaryota > Metazoa > Chordata > Actinopteri > Holocentriformes > Holocentridae > Neoniphon > Neoniphon sammara. Next base: position 37,048 of record OMKZ01055713.1, read on the forward strand.
TTAGTGGAAATTAAGGAAGTAGATACCAATAGCTGTTAATGCCTCTATTTGTTTTAATAGTGCTGGTAATAGCAGTTTTCCCCCTCTGCAATCAGATAATTAATTACTTGGCCAATCAATGATGCTGTTGTTGCCAACATCTCTTCCTAGGCTGTGGATCTCCGTCTTAGTCGGAGGAAGAGGTTCATTTGCTGGCAGAAGCATTAGCTGAGCTACATTGCTCTGAGCACAGATTGGTGTCATGTGGCAATGTTGTTTTTCATTATCTATTATGCTCAAAAAGGAGCATTTTCAAAACAAACCCTTCCCCCTTGCCTCTGCACTCCTCTATCTTTTGTTCTTTCTTTTCTATTCCTCTTCCCTCCTACT
>OMKZ01055714.1:0-27996 GCA_900302535.1 Neoniphon sammara
GCCACGCTGTGCCACGTGTGCAACATTCAGCTGAACTCTTGTGCCCAGGCCCAGATCCACTACAGGGGCAAGACGCACCAGAGGAGGCTGCGCCACCTGGCCAAGGCTGCCAGCACAGGTAGGGACACCTATAGCACTTCTTCACTACTAACTCCAAGGTTTCTTTACCTGTCAATCAGTTCTAATTTTGACCCATTTTGGATTTAGTCTAGCCTTCTTTAAAGTGTGACTAAGAATTTTAGTCACATTTTAGTCATTTCATTTTGATTTAGTCTAGTTACTGTTAAACCGACTAAATCTTTGATTGTATTAGTCTACTCAGTCTCATTTTTAATCAGTCATAATTCAGTCATTCTATTTATAGGCCTAAAACTTTATTGCTTGCTTATATTACACCATTCTCTCCAAACTCTACCCTTTAACAGTAATAGATGTGCAAACAGACAAGCCTATATTTGAGACAGGAATCTGAGGAAATTATTCCATTGTAGCGACTGGTTAAGAAACTTTGTCTCATGACTGTGTGGCAATTTATGCTATGTAATCTTTTATTTATTGTGCATGAATACGATTGTACTGAGAAACTGAAGAAGACAAGATTGATTTGGTGGCTTATGTTTTTGTGCCATTATGTTGCTGTCAACCCTCACTACAAGGAATTCAGTTTTAGTTTGTTATCATTTTGTTTAGTTTTAGTCAGTTGCTTGAAATTGTGATTTGCTTGGAAAAAAAAAATAGAAAAAAATAGTTATAATTTTTGCTGACCAAATTAACACTGTTGCCAATACATTTTATTACTGTTACTCAACTTACTTTATTAGTATGATCTCACTGGACAGAAATATTTGACTTAGGCCAATCCAGAAATTTGCAGAAAAACATGCTGCTTGTCTTTGATCTCAGATGTGTTACATGTGTCTCTTGGTATCAGAGATAAAATCTGATGTAGGGGTATTGGGCCGGTATCTGATAGCAGGATCAGTATTGGTGCTTCCTTTGGTGAAGTTAATGGCGCTGGCTTTTATTCTGCTGTGGCTTTCTCTACTATGCAGACAGGGGATTTTACAAGTAACTGCCAAAATAAAGGATCCATTAACATATAGTGTCCTAACAGGGTATGCGGCTACTGCAAGCTGTCAGAACAGCTTCTCTTTTCTTTGGCACAGATGCTGCAAATGTCTGGAAACACACTGGAGTGAGGCGACACCATTCTTCCAGGCAAAACCCTACTATTTGGTGTTTTATCAGTGGTGTTTGAAAAATATGGTCTGAGTCATTGTTCAGGATCTTAGAAAACCTGAACCGTGCCTGGAAAATGTATCCACATGCTTAACATACCTCGTTTAGTCAGGTGTTTATATTATTTTGACAGTATTCTCTGGAAAAAAAATTGAAGTGTTATGCATTGGACATAGTTAATATTCCAGAAGAGACCCTCACTATTTCCCAGCGTTTCCCACACACCTGTTTTCGATGATGGGCAATTAATCACCTTCACTCATCACCACCTGTGTCACTCTGCCACGCTGACCGGCTTGACCAATCAACACTCAGGAAAAGCCACAGAGGGGGAACTGGCCAATAAGATGGCACATTTTAATTTTGATTTATGAGACTGTGTCGGCCTGTAGGCTTACCACACACATTTACCTGCTCCAATTCAGCACAGCCCATGAGATGAAATTAATATTGTCTGCCTCGTTTAATTTCTTCCTTATTTTCAGCCTCACTTTGTTATCATTAGACTGTTATTGACGTTTTCTATTTCAGATAATAGCCTTTTTGGGTCATCATTCATACTTAAAAGTGTGAGGTTGATCTGCTGCAAAAGGAGCCATTAGGTAGTGTGTGTGTGTGTGTGTGCGTATATGTAGCTGAACTGTCCTCTTTTTTCTTTATTTTTCCGGAAGTAATCAGGAACTCAAAACATTTTTATCCTATTAGAAATAAAGCAGGGGTTGTGTGTCCAACATAACATAACATAACATAAAACCTTTTAATTACATTACTTTAACAATACTTTAAATCTTTTTCTTTTTCCCTCCTTGTCTTGTTCATTCGTACGGACTAAAATCATGAATTAGTCTCTATTGTTTGCAGTTAATTGCAGGTCTCAGTGGGATATTTGCACATTTCAAATAATAAAACAGAAAGAAATGATTAGACCCTTTAATACCACTGGTCCTCAAATGCTTTTGTATCATAATGTTTTAACATTTTAATTTGGCCAAGCTAGCTTTTGGTTTTAGTAAATTGAATGGAAATATGGGTCAGGGGGCAACTGTCCGTTTTCCTGGAGTAGAAACAGAAGGTAATGATGGCTCCCATGATACAAACTTTAGGACCAGATGGCTCTAAACTGTTACACGGCACTTGGACATGCCCCTCCACTCTCATCACACACACACACACACACACACACACACACACACACACACACACACACACACCACACCACACACACACAGCCTCCTTTGAGCTTTTGCACACCCAAATGCTCGTCTCTGACCCAGCACATCTGAGCCAGCACCACAAGCCGATCACTTGAGTGGACATCTGGAACATTAACTCACTGACCGCATCTTAACCTCACTGCCGCTTGGGTCCGCTGTCTATTTGTGTGCTTTGGTGTGTGAGTGCATAAAGGATAGAGGAACAAGAATGTGTGTGTTGCTGGGAATGACACGTATTTGTCTAACTGTTTTTGTGGATAGCAGTAGGGGTAAGTCAGTTTCACTGTGTGTACGTGCCTATTTCTCAGTATTTCTTAGAGAAGATTTACCTCATAGAAAATGCTCTCGGTCCCTTACACCACCAAATGCAGTCCAAGAAAGTGTGTGTTCTCTTTTGAATGTGACCTCCATTCGGCTCCAGCTTGCTGCCAAGGCTGTACAGAGCAATTTGTTCTCAGATTTGACATTGCCCTTAAAGACACAACTTACCAAAAATAAGAGGGGAAGCTGTACAGGAAATAAAATGCTAGAATAGTCCAAAACCTACATTACAGTACTGTTGTGCATTTGCATATTTTTATGATATTAGGATGTAGGGTATGCAAGAATTTATAGAGCAGATAATAGCCTTTTATTAAATATCAGGTACTCAACATTCATGTTGTCCACAATGGACACGATGGAGATTCCTCCCAGCAAAGCTACATAAAAACACCATAGAAGCACATTTTGGTCCCTGATCTGCTGTCTCAAGCCAACAGGACCAGCTGTCTTTTTCACCAGTAACAGTTGTTGAAATCAGTGGTGACTTTAGAAATGCTAATGTTGCAATAGTAATGCTGGGAACTAGGGATAAACCCAATTATAGATCCAGGACAGCGGAGGCAATCACTGTGGAGGTTCTGTGGACTTATTTCAGCAAAAGGAAGTGCCCATTGGACCCATTGGATTGGACATATCGAGGACAGAATGGACTATAATTATAACCAATGAATGAATAAATCTTTTACACAAAAATACCCATTAAAGGATAAAGGATAAACCCTTCTTTCTTCTTCTTCACTGACAAAAACAACATAATTGGAAATATAACAAGGCAATACCTCTCTGACAGCTGTAGCAACCAAATCAACAATATGATCCTATTGAAGAGTATACAGGCCTTTGCATTGCAGTCACTCACACTCACACAAACTGTGGAGTATATTCTAGACGTTGAACTAGTGTGGGCGATGATTGTCGGGATGCCATGAGGCTAGGTTGTTCTCAGTTGACAACACCTGTAATCTAGTTGTGACAGGAAAGCGGAGAAACAGTTTGTCATAGCAGCATTGGAATGGGATGGAGAATGATCAGCAAACAGCCTCACTTTCTTCAGTCTGTCTCACACTGAAGAGTTGATGACTCTCCCTGTATGTTGTGATTCTTAGTGCTTCAGATGATCTCCACAATTACACTGGGATCTGGGGCAGCTCAGAAACCCCTAGTTCACGTTGTCAGTTAAAGTTTTTCATTTTAGTTTCAGCCCAGTTGCACCAGTTCTTTAGGTCTCACCAGTTTCCAAAGCCTGTAGTATCTTTACCCACTTCTCCAGTTGCTTTCCTTTTTTAAACCCAGGAAGTTGTGTGTGGTTGTTGTGACCTGTTGGGCTTTCCTTCTCTCCAGGTCCAGTAAGAATGAAGCTGTGGTTTGTTCCCAGTCCTATTGACATAGGCCAACACTTCCATTTTAGGTATTTACTGTGGCTAACAATTCAGTTAAGAGCCATGTACAATAACAAGGTAGGGATGCAGGATCTTGCTCAAGTACAGTTCAAGAAGACATGGCTATAGAGGGGATCAAACCCGTGACCTCTCATTTAGGTGACAGCCACATTAACTGTTAATTCACACCTCTACCATTGACCTGATGACAGCATAGATCTACTCCATGTTTGTCAATTCCTTCCTTTCAACTGAGAAAAAAGATGTATACACTAGACTAATTACTACCACCTGAACACCTGAACAGTAATACTGCCTTTATTCCTTTATTATCCCTTGCGATGCAAACAAAGGGATCTCGACATTTGAAGTTAAATCAGTGCATCTGTCATAAAAACTGGCAATGTAGTTTCTCTCAGTTATAACCCAGAATCGTTTGTCTAGCACTGCATGCCTATAATAACATGCTAATAATTATGCATATCTCTGGATGAGACCAGGACGTCATCAGCATGTACCTGGACGGCATTTAAACACCTGACTTGCTGCAGGCCACACTGAAAGAGCCATTGATTGATAGCTTAAGTGAGTCTGATTCATGGGCAACCTGTTTGTATCCATTCGGGGTATGGACTCTCGTTTCCTGCAGAGGACATGGAGCGATTTCACACCTGCCACATTTGAAACAGTTGAATTGAACCCGTTTGACCCCTTTGTTTGGGTTGTTTGTGAAAGCGATAACACCGCATTCAAATTGAGGAGCGTGGGGTCTTGCCCTGTAAAATGAACCCTGAAATTGTTTGTTGAAAATGAAATTGGCCAAAAGATGGGAAAATAGCCAGAGAATTGCCCTTTAAAGAAGCAGATTGACCTATTTTTGCCAGCCTCCTATGCCGTTTTAGATGTCTTTATGTTGATCTAGATAACTATATTTTGTTTTTGTAATACTAATTTTAGGGTTAGGGTTAGTCATATAACAAATAGCAAATATGACCAACCACTGACCGTTAATTCTACAAGCTAAACAGTAGTTTCTGGCTTTTCTGCAAATATACTGTGTAAATAAAGTGTATTTACAGTGTTTTTCAGATTCAGCTTCAGAAAACTTTATTGAAACTAAACTCAGAAAAACTTTATTGATCTCCGCAGGGAAATTGCTTTGTTGCAGTACTAGTTGCTCAACATACAGTTAGAAAGAGGAATAAGATACTTAAAAAAAAACAGAGGTAAAAAACTGCTATAAAAATAACATAGCAATAATTATAACAGTAATCGTAAAATGTGCAAATGTATATGTTCCAAGGGTAATCCAAGTGTGCAAATGGTAAACAAAGTAATAATAAATTATAAGAGGAATGCTATTAAATGCACAATATAATCTATATAATAAAAAATGCTGCTTGTAATTATTGATTAGGTGGATAGAGCAAAATGTGCAAAATGTAATGAGTGATAAACAGGCAGAAACCAGTATGAACATCAGTGTAAAAATGTAACATACAAAGGTAGATTAGCCGTAATTAACAGGAATTTAACTCGACCTGTCAAGTTTCATCTACTTGTTAAGATACAGAATTGTGTCCATGAAATATCTGCACAACCACATGGCTTTACTAGTAAAGGATTTCATGTTTGTCAGTTGACAATAGGAAACATAACCGATCCAATGAAAACCTGCCACAAAAGGACAGTTTCATTTAATTCAGCTCAAAGAGAAAATAACCTTGGAGAAGTGAGCCTTGGTGCACATCAGATATGATGTTCACAAATGTTTGAAGTAGGTGGATTTCCTCTAGAGCTCTAAACCTCATTGTTGTGTGATAATGCACTAAAGATATGATTTAAGACCAGAGGCATTGTGTAAAACCACAATGACTCATGACTGAAATCATCAATTTAAGTTGGAAAGATGCGGCCCTGCACATCCTGTTAAAACTTGCAAACAAAGAGAAGGGCAATCTCTCTGCATGTAGACTCTCTCTTTCTCTGTGTCTCTCTTTCTCACACAGACACACACACCGACACACACACAAAACACACAAAGACACCCATGTCTCAACAGTTTCTCATTCAGGAAAGCCATTTTCCCCGTCGCCCGTCTCTCAGTAGAGAGAAGAAAAGGAGGACGAGCCAAGTCAATTAAGGTGACTGTTAGTATAATTCAATCTGTGCTGCAATGAAACTGGCCTAATAATACCCATTCCCTTCCCATGGCTGAACCAGCATTCCCCTTTATTTAGCTTCATGAAATGATTGCTCAAATGAAAAGAGATTTTAATAGGGTGGTTCTCACTGGGGGCCCTTTGAAGACGGAGAGGAGCAAAGCAGTTTCCACTCTAGTTCTCCTCCTCTCCATGCCAAGCTGGACCTCTGTGGAGCTGTTTCAGTTCAGGGGATATGGATTTATGATTGTCTGTATGCCATGTGTTGTCTAAACAGAGCTCACACACACATTGCAAACAACTCCAGAGCGGTGCGGAGGGTCAGTTCTGGCTGTTGACACGTGAGTCTTTCTGGCTTTGCATTGGGACAGTTGAACAACGGCGGCTGCCTTCCAACCAGAGGAAGGGAACGTGCCAGACATTTACCTCCAACAGGATTCAAGGAGGAAGATAGAACAGGAGGGCCTGCTAAGAATCAAGGCAGAGTTTTAGGATTTACGATCTGAGGGAAAAAGGAAGTGACTTTGTAAAGGGGACAGTAGGAAGCAGCATGCAGAAATATCATTTGGATGGCTGTGTATCAGTGGGAAGCCTCTTGGGGAACAATTTATTCATTCCACTCCCACTCTCAACCACATTTTATAGTTAAACTTATTGTAAACATAATATAAAGTGCAAATGTAGAGAATATGGCGGCACTTACATTGATGCTTTTATACTTCTGCATTGATGTGCATATCATTAAGTTCCTATATACAGACCCCCCCCTCCCATGTTCAGCCACAGTTTGTGAATTTGTGCAAAGTGGATGTGAAGTTGAGATTCCCTGGCTAGATATGCATTGCCTATGCTGACACCATTTTCAACCCCAAATATGCATCAAATAGTGTCAGTTTACGTGCATAAACACTATTTTCATTCAAGTGTAAAATGCGCTTTGCTCTTCCCACACCTGACACACATAAATTAGGGATATAACTCTTAAATTCACCAGTGTTTTCACAGCATTGTTAACTGTCAATGGTGATTGGTGTGGTGACACCAAGATGTTTACAGCAATCATCACATCTTTATATACGCATCTCAAAATATCAATCATAGAAAAGGATGTTTGTGCCAAATTATTGAGAAAAAATTAAAACCTTGCTCTTGATTTTAGTGTTTTTATTTATTTTGTCATTTATTTTTACAAGACAGCATTAAGGTGGCCACCCAAATATTCAGAAAACTGAAACTCTTTTTGAGTCCTGATCACGCCAATAAAAACTGGGCTGTGTTGTTGATTCTAAAAGCAATTAAAATAATTATTACTTAAAGTATTGATTGTTTGGTTTAGGGAAAAAAACAGGCATATAGCCAGATCCAGTTGGCAGTGTCTTACTTGTAGCCACTTACTTATTGCAGTCTTACATAGTTGACTCTACCAGTAATGGTTTTAGAATAAAGTTTGAAAGTAGCCTCAGAGTTGCTTTTTCAATCATCTTTGATTTGGTTTGTCAACACAGAACACACCAAGCACAGATGCTAAATCAAGCCTGAACAATCATGCCAGTCAGAAGTTTTATAGCCTACTACATTTCTTGCGTCATTTACAATAATTTTCCTATTGAAGGGGAAAAATTAAGCCTTTTGTTGCTGCAACAAAGCTTCCCCTCACTAATGGAAAATCTATAAATTTCCCAAATAGAGCTGCATTGGAGATTGACTTCTCTTAATGTTTTTTCCGAAGGTTGAATTATTTCCTCTGCAGTGTGCCGCTGCAACATAGATACGTGGTATTGCACAAACAGCCATGGAAGCCGCGTGTCAGTGTGCGCGGGTGCACACACAAACAAACACACACACTCTCTCAAACACTGTGTGAGCTGTGAAATAGGACATTTATCAGTTGGATGTTTGTGCTGCTTGGCCTCATTTCGCACAGCAGAGGCTGCTGAGCAGAAGCAGCCATTTTTAAGATCTCGCTTGATCTGTCATCAACGACCATTCTCCACACTCTGAAGGCCTGCAGGAGGGAGAGGAGGAGAGGGAGATGGAGACACAGAAAAGGGTGATGTTGGCTTGTTCAGCATTTCACAATGTTTTCGTCTCAGTGGCTGGGAGGATGTGGCACCGGTGCCCTCAGGGACTGCTACCAGTCGAGCCAACATCTGTTTGCAGCATAAATAATACTAGATCTTTACCTATAGTCATCAGATAAACAGGTCAGGGGTGTCTCAGCACCTGAATTTTAGATACCGGAGTTAACTTGTTTCTTTTTGATATTATAATTGGCAGTGCATTGGGGTTGTGTGTTGTGAGTGGGAGAGTTTGCATATTCAACATAATTTTTGCAAGGGTGCACCAGAATCACTGGGGCTAAAGAGTCATTGAACATATTTAAATAGTTTAAAACAAACATGAGCAGCGCTGGGTTCGTCTTGTTTCACTTTGAGATTGTTTTGATGTCTAGCAAGATAGGTTAAGCACATCATGATATTTGGTTTCACAATGTTCATGACGTGATTTTAGTAAATTGTTGACATGGTTACAGATTATAATTGTGTTGATAACTTATGAATAAACTACTGACTATAATGAACTAGATTGAGAGCACAGGAGCTTTGTAATTCTCTCTCTCTCTCTTCCATCTTTTTTTTTAAGATCATTTCTTGGTCATTCCTGCTTTATTTGAAAGTAGAGATAGACAGGAAGGAGAGAGAGGAGATGACACACAGCAAAGAGTGTGGGTAAGAATTGAACCCATGCCACCGTGGTAGTGATATGTTGTAGTCGCTCTACATGGTGAGCTACCAGAGTATCCCTCCTCCTGCTGGTTTGACCCAGCTGACCTCTGTCATTTCCGTGATGATCTCTCATTTCCATACAGCAGGAATTAAACATTGGCATACATGGTGCACACACATGCATACACACTGTGTCCAGAGCCATGTGCAGTCAATGTGCAGTAGGTCCACGGCGAGATGAAAGCATGCTGTGTGGAGCCGACATGCGACCGTTCTGCTCGAGGCCATCGCTCTGCACTTTCATTTGAATGCAGCAGCCTGAAATCAAGTGTAAAACTGTCAGGATTTGTCAGTGTTGTGTTTCCCTACCACACTTATTCAAGTTGACAAGGAGCCAGGAAGAAGCACACAGGGCAAATGCACACAAATGTGTTTTGTTTTGTGTGTGTGTGTGTGTGTGTGTGATGACTCTCATGTGACATTTGAGGCCAGGGTTTGAGGGGAGAGTGTGGGAATAATTGTGTTTATTTGAAGTGATTATAGTGACTGTGGAATGAATAATAATAGTAAAAGCCTGCCCGACCCTGTCAGTGCAAACAAGCCTGCGTGTTGCCTCTGCAGCTATAGCTACGAGCTTCTAGACTCTTCTAGTTAAATCTGCAACAACTTTTCAGGAACGTTTCTCCTCCTCTGCCGCAACCAAAAGCACACACTGTAGCACTGATAACTCTTTATTTCAGTGCAGACTTTGCCAAGATGGATTAATATTTAAAAACATTGTCCATCTAGTCAAACTTATTATAATGTCAGCTTCATGACAGTCAGTCTCATGATTTTATAAAATGTCCACATAGATTTCATACCCAAAAACTGTAATACAATGCCACAGTTGTTTCGCATAATTGCTTTTCAGGGTATTTCCAAAATTTGTGCTGTATCTTGCATCTTCTCTCAGACACAAGTTTCTGTTTATAATAAAGACAATTGCACTTCAGTTACAGAATCTTAACAAAACAATGTCTGTTTGGAAAATGCACAGACAGAACATGTAACTATGAACTGGGAGCTATTTCTCTCCATCCAAAAGCGCTTACACCAATTTTCTAGCTGAGATATTAGATGAAGGAATTGAGAGCTTTTTGTTAACAGTGTCAGCACATGTGGGAATAAAAAACATTTCTCTGAAAAACTGCCTATACCTTGCACCACTGAAACAACTTCCTTAATGTTTCAAAGTTTCATAAAGTATAGAATCACTTAAATGCAATTTTCAGAGACCTGGTTTTCAGCCCTGTTACTTGTACTGGCATTTGTAATAAATACTAAAAATTTCTGGAAACAATGCCTATGGGGTGCCATGAAAGGACTCCTTGTGCTGGAACAGATATGGATTTTAAATATACATTTAAGCAGGAGGTACACATGGGGGGCAGATGTATAAACAATGAGTATATTAAAAGAATATAAGTATAGGCTACTTTTCACAGAAATTGGCATTTACAGAAAAGAGAGAGAAATTTGAACGACAATGTGCGCCCCTACACACTGACTTTTATGAGCCAGCTGAGCTGAGTGTGATAGGCGATGTGGCAAAGAGAAGGATGAAGTCAAAGACATTGGGTGATAAATTTTTTTGGAGACTTAATCTTTTCAGCACACAATTGTAGCCTATTAGCTTTCAACACAGTTTCATATAACATTTGTAGATGTGTGCGCTAACACACTCTTTTCTACAAACCTTTTTTTTTTTTATTCTAGCACAAGCAAATAGGTTTATGTATTGTCACCAGAAATAAGAGTAATGCACATATCAGATCATGAATTTGACCTGCTCTTGTGATCAGTCAATAGCTGTGCATAACGATACAGTGGCTCCTGTGTGATACTTGCATCTACACAGAGTTTTATGCATGCAGCCGCTGAAATAAGCCCCAGTTAGCCGAGACATACAGAGTTTAGAGTCAGTGGACCACTCCCACAAATGCAGGCATCTTCTTTTTAATTACATGAATGAAAAGCACCATTGGACTACTTCCACCACTTACTGGAACAATAGAGACACTACAGCGATGAAAGGAACAGTCTGGCATCTTTGCAGGCATCATTTTGTTATGTGTCTTTGTTGTTTGCACACATGTCATGCAAGCCCAAATATGTACTGCTAAGAGATTGCTTTCACCCAGGTACAGTTATTTTCAAGTCACACCCTCTAAGTGTATGCCTAACAAAATTAGTTAGTTTTTCCTTTGCTAAGTTATTGACACACAAGCTGTGATTTGAATGCACACTGCAAAATGCAGTCCTCTGTTCTGTTTATTGTGGGGATGTAATGTCACACCAGCAACTGCAGACCAATTCCTTCAAGTATGTATAAAAGAAGAGAGAATGTGAGCAATTGGAAGCACTAAAACAATCCCATTGCATAGTTTCCGTTACATTGCATGTTTTAAAATGGAAACTCATGTTTGGATCATCCGTAAATGAGATATTGGAGACAATGAGAGGGCTATGGAGACCTCTAGCCTCTGCAGTTCATCATTTGGCAGGCAGCAGGTTAGTGAAATGAGAAAGGAAGATGGTCTCAGTGGAAGACCTGGGTTCAAGCCCCCTATGAAATCAAGTATCAGCTTGTTGAGCAAGTTGCTGAATCCATATAGTTGCTTTTACTGACCCTCCTTTTGATCAGTTCACCAAGAACACTATCACTACTCCTGGAATATAAGAATTATTGCAAGTTTTGACTAATTTCCCTAATAAAACATCATTATTGTCAAAATAAAGTGTATAAATAAGGACTGCTAGGGCATAACCTAACTTTTACAACCTGCACTAGAACATACACTAGCATTAAGTACAGGGATTGATATAATTTCAAAACCAAAACTATATGTAACCACCACTGCTGCAAATAATTGTAGGAGAGACTGTACCTGGCAAGCTGTAGCTGGAATCAGCTGGTAGCAACTGGAATGGCTGCTGTATTAATGGATGGAATATTTTCATCAGGCATCAGATCATTTCCCAGAGGTAATGCCAAATGGCCATTAAAACCATTGCTGTGGTTAATATAATCACAATTCAAAGAGACATTGGAGGTAAATATGCTTTAAAGAGCTGTAATATGCTTTATTCAGCTGTAACATAGCCTGTTAAAGTCATAAAGGAGGCAGATGATGGACATTCACTGGCACGATGTGGATGAAGAGCAACTCAGAATCAGATTTTGTTCTGCAGAATGACGACACAGTAACCACGAAGAGCTTTATCAGTCTTGAGAATGAGAGCTATTCAGTGGACAATAATCTCTTCCTTTTGCTCTTGGGTGCTTAAAGGTCCAGTGCAATGAGAACTGCATATTTCATGGTATAATATTACAAAGGGCTTGTTCATGCAAAGTTGCCCAAACTATTATAACTGTAAACATTGTGGAAAATTGACTAATGCTCACTGAAACATAATCAAACAGTTGCAGAATTACAGTCCACTTCCTGGTGTATATGATGCTTACAACCACATTTGTTTTGATTGTTTGACCATATGCATGGTCAATGATGGACAGCCAGCTACTTGCCAAACTAGCCAAAATCTCTGTGCCTCCATTGTTGCTGGCTGCCAAAGTACCAACACTGGCTATTTGTTCCTGAAAATAGAGATTTCACAGTGGATGGCACAATTAGGGAAGGTCAGTGTCACACTCAAACCTACATGTTTGGTACCATTTAACCATCAAAAACCACCAAAAATGCATAAACCACCAAAAGCTCCTTGTGTTAGAAATCAATATCTAACTTTTCCTGATTGAGTTAAAATCATTACAGTGCATCGTTACAAGAATGACAAAAATCTCAAATGGTTTTAATCAGCGCTGAGTGGTCGAAGAGCTTTCTTGTCAATTCCCGGTAATAGAATATCATTAGCCATGTTCTGAGTTTTGCCCAGTGAAGGGTATGCTTTCATACTGTGATTGTTTAACTAGTAAATATCAGTTTCATTTTCTCTGTAAGAACATCGGAGAAAAAACAGTCAATTTAAAATATTCTGTGGATCTATCCAGACTTTACATTGGCCTACTTAACCTGAATACTGTGCGGTTTCTGCAGTTTGCATGTTTAATTATGGTACTGATTATATCAGACACATTGATGTGGTAGTGAATGAAAATTAGATGACTTTGTGATGCATGACTGAATGAGCCGTTTTGATTGAAACCCCTCTGCAAAGTCTACCTACTGAAAACATAAGCAGGACTGTGCGGAAATTATTCATGCTAATCAACGTAAGCCCTTGCAATCAATCATCATAAACAGTATTGTAGTGCAAATCACAGCAATGTGGGTTACATTAATGAACTCACCATGTGAATAAAAGTGCATGCACTATCATTTGAGATATCAGCAACAGATTTTGAAATGAAAGTTTCATTCCACATTGTATTATTTATAAGAAACAAAAATGATTTTGAAGAACAGAGATCACTGCATCTTCATTAATTTTACTATTTTAACTTTCCTATCTCATAATGAGTTCTAGCTTAATGCCACTATGATCGTGGCGTCTCATTTTTGAAACAGTGAATGTCTCATTTTGAAATGAAAGCCTTCGGATGTTTTCCTCTGGGGTACCACAAAGTTGATAACTTAGGAGTACAATGTGGCACGGCTGCATTTTAGGCATAAATATACATGCACTATAGGAACAGAGTGATAAATGGGGCCTATTGTTGTCAAGGCATGCCAGGAAGGAAATTACATTTGAGTGTCCTTAAGGGAACATGCAGGTGTGAACGCTGAATAGAAAATGGTGCTGGGAAGAAGGGGGAGATATAAGGAGAGGGAAGAGTGGGATGTTCATGTTGTAATAGCAGGTCTGCCAGCTCTCTCTCTCTCTCTCTCTCTCTTCCTCTCTCTCTCACTCTTTTCACTCACTCCCTCTCTCTTACATACTCACACACACACAGAAACATAGACACTTGCTCTTTCTGCCTCTCTCAGACTCTTTCTCTCCAGCCTCTTTCATTCTCTGCCGCTCTCTCTCCCTCTCTTTCTCTCTCTCTCTCTCTCTCTCTCTCGCTCTCTCTGTTAAATGGCAGGGTGATCAGTAGAGCATGAAGCTTTTAATTGAAGCACATATGTATCACTCTTCAGCTGCGGCAGTTTGGATTATACCCGAGATGTGTCATTGACTGAGAAAGGACCGCCACTCCACCTTTCTGAGAGAGGCAAAGTGGAAGAGAGGGAGAGCGAAAGAGAAGAGATCCTCTTTCTCTCTCAGCCGTTCTCTTTAAAGGAGCACTTTGCTGGTTTTTCTCCAACTTCTGCGATGGGGGATGAGCTGGCAGGAGAGCCGTAACTCAAACAGAGTCAAGAGAGTGGCAGGCAGAGGATTCATGAGACACGTGGAGATGCTGCTAGGTAAGACCGTTTGTTTACTCTGATTAGCATGACGTGTCAGCGCCGCTCATTTGTGCATTTTTATTTATGGCTATGTTTCAAATAGCAGATGCTGAATAGAAAAAAAGCAGGTTTGATTTATGTTTGGCATCTTGCGTGGATTCAATCGCTGTAAATGCATGTAAATATTGTCAGTGCGCGCTTCACCACAGTGTCATCACCCCATGGCTCAAGGGCAGGCTCAGTCTCCTGTCTGCCATCTGCCCTCTCTCGGTTCCTCCGCATCCAAAATGAGGCCCGGGCCTGTTTGTTTCTCTAATTGACCCCTTTTGAGGATGCCAAGAGTGGAGTTCACGCCACACAACGGCGGCGTTCCCAGACGTGTCAAGTCATTTTAAAGCCGCAGAAGAACAGTGCTGATATCACTGTGCAGATTGCTGGCAATTATGTCTTTGCCTCCCCAGGGAAATATGCCCTGATTAGCTCCCATAATTGGAGCCTGTTAAAGATAAAGGCAGAGCGGGGATTTTTATTCACTTGTTTTTTTGTTTTTTTTGTCGGCTCTGAGAGCAAAATGCTGATTGCATTTGGGTAATTATGTTTAGATTCACCTTAGTTTTGTCTGGTTGAACTTTCAGGAGACGGTGTAGTTTACCTTCACATACACATGCATGCGCACACACACATACACACAAACTTAATATACACACACAAAGCTAATATGTGGGGAAAATTTACCTTGCTTAATTCTTATTGTGACCTCTGGATGCAAGAAGGAGCAGTGAGAAGTACAAACTTAAGATGCATACACAGTCAAATTTTTGTGTTTTTATTTTTAATAAATACCAGGGCAGAAAAGTCCTGATGGGATGTAAGAATTAGTGTAAATCCTACGCTGTATTTCCTCTGGTATTCTTAGTTTTTATCACTGTGGGATCCCAGATTGTGCGATGAAGCTGCTTTTGCTTAAATCCTCCCTACCAGCCTTCTCGGGGAGATAAGAAAAAGGGCAGGTTTAACATATGCGGGTATATGTACGCACTTAGAAATATAATCCAGCAGCAAATACACACATACAGTAGTGTGTGCCTGGAAGAAAATACTATAAAGTGGAGGTGTGGGAGCTCTGGTGGATGCATTCTTCTTTAAATGGCAGATTAGGACGATCAAAGGGAAACAGTTGGAGAGGAGATAAGTGTGGAGTTTTGCCTGGTGGCCATGCTGCAGCTGTCCCCTCCCCTCCACCCTCCTTTGCCAGCTCCGCTCTGAGGCAGCAGTGACAGCCTATGTATAAATCTCGCTCGCTCTTCGGTGTGACATGCAAGAGATGTGACAATGTGTGAAAAGCCCAGAATAAAGAACATGTTTCTCAGCAGTGAGATCTATATCTTTCTCTCCCGTTCTTTGTTTAAAAGAAGTCGACTTTGGAAAGTATGTAGCAGAGCAGAAACTACGGAGGCAGTAGGAGTTACTGCTCCTGGTTACAATTGGTACAGTACTAGCACTCCCTTGCCGGTGCTTTGCCTTAATAAATAGGGCAAAAGCATGATGATGGAGCAGACAAGAGGCACAATATGTGTATTAAAGTGTTTGGAAGTGCTTACTAGTGAGACACACTCTGATACAGTGGCTCTACTACCCGACATACAGCATATATACACACAAAATATACGTCTGAGGTTAAAAAAAAAGTTAAAATGTTTAAATGAAGGAGAGCTGACATGCCTGCACTCAGATCTTCTCCTCCGCATTAAAACTTTGCGACACGGTTGCGTGTAGTCATCCCTTTGACAGCCACACGATCAGCCTAAAATACAGGCCTATTGTGGGTAACAGATTGCCTGAATGTTAGCTACACATTCTGAACCGCAATTGTGCACTTGCTTTAGCCTCAGCTTTAAGAAAATCTGACACAAGTCCAATCAAATTCCCTATTAGGCGTCACTTAGCATTCTTCCAATTCCAAATTAGTATTTTCTGCTCATTGCCCTACAACAGGAACATTCAATACAGGCTGCTACTAACTTCACCATGTTATGTGATGGCCTCTGGCAACTAGCAAGTACCTCATATTTTGCTCAAACCAGTAATCTTCCTTATCTGATCCTCTCATCGCAGGCTATTATTGTAAGCCAATAGAGATTTAAGCCAGGCAAACTCAGACATATTATCTGAGCCACTGTAATCAGTAGGGTTAGGATTGGCAACGAGCAGTAACCACAAAAATTTAATAAATTTAAACAATTTGCTTCTTGAAAAGGATCCATTTTGTGCAGCCAAGCAGTTTACAAAGCATATACACAAAGCATATATGTATCTGTGTAGGTGTTTAGTCTGTTTTCTTTCTCTTTTTTTTCTTTTTGTGGGGGGTAGGTAGGGAATCTATTGACTTGTTATGAAAACTGTTGCCTGTTTATCAAATGTGTGATAAGAGGTTCATGAACAAGTTTAGACAGGGCTATTAATTTTCCTGTTGGGGTCCATATTCTATCTCGTCATGCTAATGAGTCATTACTCTACCCATAGGATAATGACTATGGCACAGTATGGCTTTAATTGCAATACTGATACTAGAGATTATCTTAGTGAGCAAATTTAATTAGACTACTTTGACTCAGTGCCTGTTCTGTAGGTGAGAGGATTCTAAATTATTTTTGCCATAGCAATATTTTAACCAAACATCATTAGTCAGGAAGCCAAGCTTGCAACTTCAGAGCAGATATAATATGCTGAAATTGATTTCAGAAATTTAATTCTTGGTTTGGAAAATTAGTTTGGAAACAAGCTGCCTACAACTGTCACTTTCACTTTTGTTCTGTTTTCACAGACACTGAAGTAACAACACATAAAATTTTGTGAAATGAACACACTCTTAAATGCAGATTACATTCTGTGGACGTGATTTTTGTGAACATAACATTCCTCCACTGTGGAAGACTTAAGTGACAAGACCGCGATCTGGATTATGTGACATTAGCACACCAACTGGACAAATCATTTTTCACCTGTTTGTCATGTGGAAAGCTTGGCAAACAGTTGAGTGTAGGGAACTTTGGCAAAGATTGGAGTTAGTTTTAGGTTTTGTGAAATGAAAAAAAAAATGGTTAAGGTTAGGGTAAGATTTTGGTGACAATTAAGAAAAATGAAGACTTCACAGTAGAAAACTGCTTAAAATGACTTGGGAATCACATCCAGGTTATCTGCATTGGAGACAGATGTCCAGATCACCCTTTCTTTCCACTGCATTATTTCAGTGTTAGACTACTAGCTGTTTCGAGTCATGGAAAAATATAACTGAGGAAAAACTTCCAAAAATTGACTAGTTCCCTTAGGGCCATTTGGAGCAATCATAGACTCAGAGTACCAAATAACTCAGGGGTAACTCGAAGGAAGACATTTTTCCTGGGTTATATTTTTTATGTATTTTGTCTAATTGTTGAGCTCCCCTCCTAAGCCGTTGTTTGCTGTAGCATGAAGCCACACTTGAACTGTTTCTAGTCACGTCTCATTCATGTAATCCTCTTTCTGTTGTGGCAAAATGTGTTTCACCGAAATGTATTTCATGCACAGAGCGAATATTTGTATTTTAAGACATTGTGATCACAAAAGTTTGAGTTACCTTGCTCTTGAGTATATGTGCACCATCTTAGGGGATCAGTGTTGTGCTTATATCAAAACCTCTCTCACACACACACACACACACACACACACACTCACACACACACACATCCAAGTCTGATTACACCCTGTTTGGTTGGTATGTTATTGTCACCAGACAATGGGCACTGATGCCATCCAGACAGCAGCCTGTTTGTATAGAAACACTTCACCATCATCTCCTTTTCCTGTTATGTTATAGCACATGTGCACAGATGTGCCGTGTGATCACCGGTAGAGTGAGAAAATAGAGTCTGTATACTGTAGTTCCTCCCTTCCATAAATAACATGAAAATAACTGAAGATGTAAAATTTGAATTGCTTTCATCCAGCTAGTTGTTATATCAATGTCCCACATCTTCCATTATTTTTCAATATTTTTCTTTTGATTAGATTTTAGAATGGTTTTTCTATGATTGTATGTCTCTACACTGTAACTGATGATATAATATTCCCTCGTGCTTGCCACTTTGTGTATTTCCTGTTGGCATTTGCCAGCGGTTGCAAGCCGTTTTGATTGATTGTAGTTTCTTTTAAAGAGCCGTCTACCTGTTAATACTTGCCTGAAGAGGATCTTTGTGATCAAATCGGTGCCTGTGCAAGGTTATTAAAACATTTTCCGGGAGCACTATACAATGTGCAGACTCTTATTTTGTCTTTTTTCCCATTTTCCCAGCCTTTGTCTGTCTCGTTTATTACTGGATGCTACTAGCAACAGTGTAAAGTAAACTATGATAAAGCAAACTTATTTATGTGTTCCTTCTGCTCTATAAAGAATCACAAGTTACTGTTATCGTGGGCTGAAGGGTTTAATTTACTTTACATTCAATCAATTATGAACACTGGTTTCTTCAGTGTTACAAAATTAAATCTTTTTACATGAGAATGTCAAATGCTCTGCTGCTCCAACATAAGTGACAATGAATGCTCAGTCATTGCCATTACTCTTAATAACAATTTCCGTTTCTTTTAACATGTTGAATTGATTAAAATGAAATTGAATTGACCTTAATCCTGTGATGCAGCTCAGAATATCTGCTCATGTGGCATACATCTAACATCTGTTGAGCGAGACATGTCTGAATGATCCTATATTTGGGCTGGAAAATCGGCGAGTCGGATACGTCTGTGATTCTCCGCTGCTGAGCATCTTGATAGTCTCATACTTGGGGGCAAAAATGTCAAGAGCTGTTTAAAGATAAAGATTTACAGGCATTAATTCCACTTGAATGCCATATCAGCTCAGAATTCTAGATGTACATGTAGAAGCTCGGAGTGATTCACATTCTGTATCAGAACAGGGGCAAATTTTTCCAAATGAATCCTGGGAATGGAGCTGCATGCCAAGACCAACTTAGCCATTTTAATGGTTTAGACACATGGCATGGATTTATATTCTATTCTGGATATGCCAACAGCACACACAGCCCTCAACCTGTTCTTCAACAGGTTTGGCAGAGGGACCCCGGGCCTCTTAGGCTCTTTTTGTGTGTCGACAGCCGTCAGATTGTACAATGCTTCCTGTCCAGCCTCAGCATGTATAGAAGATGGCTGAAACAGGATGCGCTTTCTATGCAAACTACCCTGCTTTGCTTTTCTCCTTCCTATGCCCTGCACTAGTTTTTTTGGACATTTCTCTGCCCAGTTTCTGCTCTGTATAAAAGTCTATACGTTCTTTGCACGAGTTGGCTCATGCTGTATCTTGGGGCTCGCTTTCTGCACGCATGCAATCTCCATCCATAAATATGTTCTGATAATCACAGTCATACTGAGAACAGAAAACACTGCACATACACTTTGCAGATTGTCATTTTTTTCCTGTGCATATGGTTCCTCCATCTGGAGTTTTTGATTAGGGAGCGGCTAGTAATGCACATATTCATACCGACACATTCTGTACATATGTCTACACAAACCGTCCTGTTTTTTATAATGCACGTCTGCACACCAAAAGAGAGTGTTCTTATGTGACCCTCTGTAGGTCTGTTAAGGTGAATGCGATGTACATTATGTACTTTGTCATTAGATTTACACCGCACATCTATTTATATATGACAAAGGTATTTTAGCATTTTTTATATTGATTGCATGTTTGTATATGTGATTGGCATATGTTATATATATGTATATGTTTGATTCTTGGAAATTGTTGTTGCCAACCAGCACGACCTCAGCCTTTCCTCCTTGTTTGGTCAGTTTCCCCACGTTCGGACATAAGTGTTTGTCTATCTTTACAAAGCACGTAAAATTTGACCCGAACAGTGAATCAGCACATTTTCTAGACATCTGAGCAATGCTATTGCATCTCTGTTTGGTTTTAATTTGTACTTGTCTGACAAAATGTACTGTCACCATGTGACAGGAAAATATTCCGTTGCGATAACAAAATTAAACAGTCAGTCTAAATGGGATTTAGTTCTCTGTGGCAAAAAGATGATTTGTTCTGTTGAAGTAGTTTTTTTCTATGTCACAGCCACTGGGGAAAGGACTCCTGAGGACACTGGCACTGGCACAATTTCCCTGACCTCCAAACACTCAATGCTAGCCAGTAGCTCTGCCACTCTCAAAACTACTCTCACATTAAGCTGGGGGGAAAAGTGCAACAGTTAATCAGGAACTGCTGTTTGAATGTGGAACAGTTTGGTCTATTTCTAACGTGTGAGATGAATGTAGTTGGCTTTGCAGTATTTCTTCCTCCTGCCGGCTGGGTGACCAGCTCTGGTGACTGAGGTCACGAGGATGCTTTCAATGTTTTTTTTTTTTTTCAGAATCCATCTCCCTTTTAAGTTTGACAAAATATTGAGGTCATCTGTCACAGAAACTCTCCTAAATGGCTCGATTATAGCACATGCATCAATTTGATTTACCCATAAACATGCAGGCAGTTTCACACACACAAACACACACAGTCCCGCACACATATAAACACACAGACACTCACAAACAACACCGTCTGTCGGCAGTATGCATTCACATTTCGGTATTTGCTGAAATGCTGACTTGTATGAAAATATTGTGCTACCATATCCAGCGACATGCCTTGACAAGCAGAAAATGCAAAAACCTGCTGAAATATGCGGCCATGAGGAGACGTGACATTGCCCCCAAAAACTGTAAATTTCAGCTCTCGCCATTAGGATTCATGTAATGCACCAGCTAGATGTGCGTATGATTATGTTAGTGGCAGAGACCTGCATAACAAAACTGCTTATAATATTGTGTTTTGAAGATACATTTTGAAGGGTGATGTTTCCTTCACCTATGTATCGAAATGTTGAAGCCAACATAATTTTGACATAGGGGTCAAATTGGCCCCCTGATACTTTCAGGATTTGATAGAAGGGCTATGAGGAGATCAATAGAAAATAATGATCCAGAGATCATTTCACATAGTAATGAATGTGTCAGTTACTGAAATATGTTGCCTATTGTAATGAATTTCTTTTTGTGCCTAGAATTTGTCATTGCTTTATCAATTGAATAGATGGAAGTAATGAATAATTTTATATTAGCAGCTCAAGTCAAATATATATCTGGTTTTAGTTTGCCATTAATCACAACTGTTAAGGACTCCTTAAATGATGAACTGAATATATTCACTGAATACATTAGAATGCATTGAATACCATGGTTGGTTTGACAGTTTTTGCTCTTTCACCAAACCAAACAGTAGGTTGTCTATGTGTACATTCAGCTCTGTCATTCCTTGGTGACATTAGAGAAAACAAAATATTACTGTTATTTTATAACAGTACTTTATCATTGCTTCTTTGGGGAAATTGGTGAACTGAAGTTTCAGAGACATAGCTGGTCTTGATTATGTGCACTCTTTGAAAAAAAAATGCTATTAGCACTACTGTGGAAGAAAACTATGAACTTATTTATATATTTTGATGCTCTATACAGAATCATAAGTTGCTGTTATCATTGGCCCAAGACTGGTTTAATTTACTTTGCATTCAATCAGTTATAAACATTGGATTCCTTCGAGTTATGATATTAAAAATCTTTTTCTCTGCTGTTACAACATAAGTGACAATGAATGCTCAGTCATTTCCATAAGTCTTCATAAAATTTCCGTTTCTTTTTACATGTTGAATTGATGTAAAATGAAATTGATTCGAATCAAATTGCAGTCTAGGGAGCATTAGACAGAGGTTTCAGTGCACCTTCCTCAGACCAGAGGCTCCAGTGATTTTCAGTGCAAACTGCACAGACGTTGACAGCATCTGTGATTTTGAATGGAGGCAACTAGATGCACTGATCCGATAACAGGAGGACATTTTATATTGGGGGTCAAAGACACAGACTAATTCATATTCTGTCTCATATATGTAGTTTTAAACATTTCTTAAACTGTTCACACTTTTATACTCAATGAACCATGCTGATGTTTCCCTGTCTTCACTAATATCTCCTTAATAAACAAATTTTGAGAAAGACCCATGAGCAGAAATATTGTGTTTTGTCATCTCTTAAGCTGCTGATGGACGATCCTTCCAGTCAGCCAGCCTCGCTGCAGCTCAGAGAGGAGCATCAAGACTGAAAGCTCCTAATTACTAAGTACACAGGGCGGATAAAGCTGCAGACAGACTTCAAATATCAATATGTGTGTACCGCACATCTGCAGACCGCCATTCAGCGGGCCTGATTGGGCTCGGGCTTATCTCAGTGCAGGCAGATGGTGGCAGTTTATTTTAAATGAGCCTGTTACAGACGTGCAGAGACCTATGGAAGGGCAGGGCCTCAGTCAAAAAAAAACCAACAAAAAAACACTGCATTGGCCGAGCAACGCTGATCATCAACTCTACCACTCATTTCCCTGCAGATCTGTATTTTCATTTATAATTTTTTTTGCCACTGTGTTAATACCCACCAAGTATGGCCAAGTCCATCAGGTGCAAGCTGATTGGATGTTAATATGCATTTCACAAGACACTTCTTCTCTGCATAGAGAAGATATATATAGTAGTTGGAAGATCGTAGCAGCAGCCCAGTATGTGTGAGTCTTGGCTGATGCTATACCAGAATAAACCACATTATTAGGTGAGCAAGGTACCAGAAATGGCAGTTAGTTTCTGTAATTAGCAGTGTTAATGTTGCAGTACCGGATATTATGAATATGATTCCCTGTGACAAATCTCTGCATGCAATATGTCTGACAAGTACTCACAAGCTGGCAGCCTCCTGTACAGTTCTGGCCTATTTTTTGAGTGTGTGCTGTGTTATTTCTAGCAGAAAACATGGATAAAACACCTGCTTGTTGACCTGTTCAAAAACACTGAGCAGCGTGTCCAGATTGAAGTATTTTGTGAAACATCAATCTATCCATTATAAAAAGTCTCCATTACCCTGTTTTGTTAACACGTTGTTTGTCAATATTTTATCAAGAACATTACACTGTTGGTGTAATTGCTATATTGGCATCAGTGAAGCCACCATAGGCATTGAGGAAGATGACAATAGATGAAGGCAAGCTACAATTATAATTAAAAAAGAAGAAATGCCAGAGCTCATCCATGTTTTGGATGAGGTCTTATCTGCCACACATTTAGTTACTTTGATTTGAATGAAGTTGCTTATTACAACTTTAGTGCCCACGTGCCACGTCTATTTTTCTCTGAAAGTTTCAATTTTATAGTAAAGCTATATGGTTCATTTTTGGCAAGGATATTGATATTTGCGTAACTTCATATTACTATAATGTTTGTAGTTATGCACTGTTTGGGACTAGAAAGCAAGTCATGGTATTTTTAGTTGAATTGACCTGACTTTTAAAGTAATAATCAGTCAGATTTTCATATAAATAAATGTTACTCTACATATATAATGCAATAGTGATCCAATTGATAGCCAGTTCATAAAAGCTTTTACATTTGCTGTTCAAAGTACCATTTGCCTTGTAGGTCATTATAAGAAGAAATCCTCTGATGCACAGGTGGTGATGTGTTTTACTTTTCTGGCAGCACCAGCAGTGATTTGTTTCAAATAAATGGAAAAAGAACTGTGTAGTTAGCTTGAGTAGTGATATCCACCATGGCTGAACAAAGAAAAGATTGCTACCTAAATAAGTTCCATACCCGAGGTGATGAGCCAACAGAAAACTCATTAATTTGGAGACACAAATTGAGTGAAGTATCCCTTTAATAAGGATTAACTTCACGGACATGTGTGGAGTCACCTGGAGCGGCGCGTCACAAATAGAAGCGGAGTGAGCAGCGACACAGGGCAGAAAACAACGCAGGGCGACACTCGTAGCCTCTGACGCAGACAGACGCAGACACTTGGCTCACAGCCAGTCTGGAATGAGTTTAACACATTTACACAGAAACACATTACACTGCTGGACTGTAGGTGACTGTGGGAAGCTGAAAACAAAAAGCTAGTGTGAGCAGAAAAGAGAGTTAAATGTGGTTGATGATGATGATGAAAAAAGAGAAGCCCATAGATGTGGTGGCAGATTAATTTTTAAGAATAACTATAAAGGAAATCTGGTCATAAGAATTAGCGCTGATTTAACGATTTTAATTAGCTTGGTGATTCATTGCTTTAATTTATCTACTCTCTACTATCTACTCTCTGTACTCTCTCCTTTGTCTGATACTCAGATCCAGTGGCCAGTGTGTGTGTGTGTGTGTGTGTGTGCTTGTGTATCAGGCAGTGTGTTAGTGCCAGCAGCTTGTGTGGGATGTGTGGGGAAACCTGATGAATTTTGACTCTCATTGTTTTGGATTTTGCTCCCCTGTGTGGATAATAAAAGGCTGTAAAGATATAGGAGCCAAGTAATCACTGTCTGCTTTGTGTTTTCTTTGACCAGAGGACACCAGTGCTGGATTTCACCTTGAACAAATTCAATAGGAAGTTTAAGGGCCCTGGGGTGAAAATGGGCCCACCGTGCTCCAGTTGAAACTAGGACAGATTACCGCAGGGAGCCTGATCTGGGCTGGATGTTGCCCCACAGGTAGAAATTCTCACGAAGCCTCTGGCTCTGCCAGCTGCAGCTATATGAGTTTAAATAGACAGTGACAGCCAGAAGGAGAATTTGCTTGTCGGCTGCCAGTCATGGCCTAAATGCACTTAGTCACAATAAAGATGATTTATTTAAAGACCACACAGTGCAAAGCAGGGGCAGTGCTTTAAACCATCATGGAAATTGTTTCCAGTGGTGAAACCTTAGTGGAGCTGTCAGTGGTAGTTTTAATAGATGCTAACACCTCCTCCAGAGCTCATCACAAATGCCCAGCTCTCTCCCTGTTGTGTAAGCAATGAATGGCATCATCATTACTGCAAAAATAGTACGCGAACCACTTCTGTTTTATGACTCAGAAAAGCCTCATCCTGCATGCTACGATGGAGTGGAAAACGCACCATTCAGTTTTCATTATTTGACAATGTCTTTTGCAGGATTAGCAGCACCCTGTCGGAAGAGGTCTTGCTTTTTAGCAATTCACAGTTTTGCACTTCCGCAGTGCGTAATCCTGCCCATTTGATTAAACCATTGGTTATGACTGAGTGCTATACTGCAAATAGAAAGATTACTGTTCGTTGAAGATAGAGTGCAAGGGATTTTCTAAACTGCACCATATAGAAATCATTGTGTTGCAGTGACTTAAGATAGCAAAATATTGCAATCTCCGTCATACAGGAATAGACTGTAAGAGTAGGCAGGTAAGTTAAACAAGGGTTATTCTTCAAATCACATGCTAGGCTGGTCTTTTTAATTTAAAAATGTTAGCCTTTTTGATAGCAAACTGATATAATTGAAAGGAGATTTACTATAAATGTCTGACTAGATCCCATCGCATTTCACCAAATTCCACAAAACTGATTTTTGGTTTTTATGAATCAATAGAGTAAGAATATACAAGTCTATAAAGTACATTTTTTAAATGAATCTAAAATTAGAGCATGGGTTGGTTGTAACATGGCAATGTTTTGATTACAGTGTATTAGTCAGTGATAACCACAACTGGAGTGACAGATTGTGGAAATCATACTGGGCTTCTGATTCAGATGTATAATGCATACAGGCTGTTATGTCAACATCAGATATCATATAAAACATATTGCCTGTGGCAAGTTTTGTGGTTTTCAAAAGGGAGGATATATATGAGCCAGAATATTAAAATTATCCTTATAAGAGAATTTTAATTTGCACTCTCCTCCAGTTTCCTGTTTGCATTTTGTCCTGCTGTAGATTAAGCTTTTTGTCTTGTTATCGATGCTGCTTATACAACACATATCGACCCTGGTGATCTGTCTGAATCTGGTGCCATGTTTTACTGAAAATTTATCTCCAGTATAATCGTTTCAACATGTTTTGATGGTGATATAGCAAAACACTGTGGATGCTTCACAGATACGCAGAAGGCAAACGCGGAATTAAGAAAGAAGTCAGTTGCTAATGTTAAAAAGCATAGACAACACGCAGAGAAAGATCATCAAGAGATGTTGGTAGGTATCAGGAGTGAGAGCATGCCTCTGCACCGCCATGTTGGTTGAGAGTGAAGACAGAAAGGCTGGCTGAGACGGATGATCCCGGGGAAAGCGTCAGCCATGAAAAGAGCCAAAACAGCCCTTCCTCTGAAGCTGTCGCTCTGATTCCCCGCTATGAAAGCCATCCCACCCCCCTTTTTTTCCCCCCTTCATCAAAAGAAGCCATTTCTCTCCCTCTGTGATTGCTGTGATGTTGAGTCACCCAAAGAATAATCTTGGAAATAATAGAGATTAAGCTTCTCCCACAGTTTTTTTAAGGTGCTGTAATTTCTCTGGCTCATAATCTTTTATCCCTGCTCAATATGAGAAGGCTGGCTGCTGTGCCCTACAGTCCCATCAGCCATGAAGGAGCTATCTTCCTGCTCTGAGAGAGAAAGTGAATACAGAGTAGAGACAGGAAACTGCCTCAGTTGAATATGTAGCTTTACAGTACAGCAATAAAGCAGAATAATATCAAAACGGATACAACTACTTCCTGCTCTGTTATATAAACTTTCAATATGTATTTTTATTTATCTGTATGTGAAATTATCTTGTATTATACATGGTCCACTCAATCTATAATTTTTGAGATTTGATCATAAATAGCTGATGTGGTGAGATCATATTAGATTGCATTTGGCCTGCTGTCATTGTGAGCCTGCTTTCGAGATGTGGTCTAGTTCGTGAGATTATAACGTGCATAAAATCCACCTCGGAAACATCCAGCCCTCCATCCTGGCATGACTGGTTGAAATGACAAGTGTCACCACAGCTTTAGTCCGCCTTGTCAAATCGCTGAGATGAAGCTTTTGCAATTCACAAACACTTTATGGATATAAACAACGTGGCTAATGTCAAAAGCTTCGTCTTTGTGTGGCTCGATGGTGAACAGAATTCTCACTGATGATGGCAGCTTTTCCAGTGCAAAATGCAATAAATTAAACATCTCACCCCGCTGTGGTTTGTGAATAAATGCGTAGGAGATTAATGAGATCAATTTCAGATTTATGTGGAAGAGGGAATCAATGTCCCCAAAAGTCATACTGACAGGCAGATTAACCACATTGGCCTGATGGAGGAGGGGGAAAAAACTGCCTCTCATCTGTTTGTAGTGCCCTCTCTCTCTCGCTCACTCTCTCTCTCTCTCTCTCTCTCACACACACACACACATTATCTATCTGTCTCAGGTCTCATTCTTCCCAGATCAATTTAATGCAATTTACTATGCTGTATTGGAACATGAATGTAAACATAAACAGCCTTGGTTGAGAATCTAAATACAACTGGAATCATCAGAAACAAAAATCAAATCAGTTACACCTGTTACACCTCTGTGTGTGTGTGTGTGTGTGCGTGTGTGTGTGTGTGTGTGTGTGTGTGTGTGTGTGGGTGTGTGGGTGTGAGTGTGTGGGTGTGTGTATGTGCTA
>OMKZ01055714.1:42124-85242 GCA_900302535.1 Neoniphon sammara
TTATGTTTTGGTGTACAACTGATTTAATCACTCACACACACACACACACACACACACACACACACACACACACACACACACACACACGCACACACACGCACACACACGCACACACACGCACACACACGCACACACACACATGCACCTGCAGGTTTTGTTACCACTGATCAGGTCTACTGGAGCAGTTGGGAATTGAAGTGCTTTGCTCCTCGACATTTTAGTGTAAACTGTTGATGGAGGGGAGAGGATTCTCATTCACATTCCCAACCCAGATTTGGCCAACATGTCAGAGTGTTTGAACTGATGACTATTGGCACATGCACCACAGTCTGAGCCCCATCCCATTCTTATCTGGGATATATTAAGGCCCCAGCTCCAGGAGCTGCCAACAATCCACCCTGGCCTTCCACGCATGGATCGCATGGCTAACACTTCATTCTCCCCCCACACTATTGTTGGCCTTCTCTGAATACGCATACCTCCAGTGGATTAATTTTAATGAACAGATATGTTTTACACTTGGTTAAAAATACCAGATGGAAGTCATTGAAGGGCATAGTGGAATAAAGTGGAGATAGAAGGAGTTATCACAACACAAAGTATGGTAGCATCCTGTGGTATAAGGTACTCTATTTACCCATACTGTAGCTCACAATGATTAGAATAGATCCGCAGGGGTTTATATCGATAACTAAACATTTACTTTGGCAGGTATTTTATGATTTATGGCATTCAAGATTCAATTCCTGGATTTTACCTTGTTTTAGAAAGTCCCCGCTGATTCCATGGACAATGTTGCGAGCAAACAACTAGCATTTTGTTATCAAGCCAAAAAACAAATGACAAAGCACTGTTATTATTAGAGTATTTTGTATCTTCTCTCCTTTTGTCATTTCTGTCAGATGTCTGTGCTAATTATCTAGTTTAATCAAATCTAGGATAAAAATGTGACTTTTTGTGTCAGTTCCAGGCTATGGTAAGCTGTGCCTCAGACAATGTAGTTGCAAAGAGTTGTTAAGAGCAGAAATGTCACGATGGTGCACATTTGGGAGTAAACAACAATATTGCAGATCTCTATCAGTAAATGCTGCTTCTCATAGTTGTTGGATAGATTTTCTTTGAGCGGGCGCCTTGTCTTGTGTGTCTCCCCATGCAGACTAAACTGGCCCTGCAGAAGCAGCTGACCAAAGCCCTGCCGGCAGGGTTTCTGGCCAGTCCCCTCAACCCAGCCGCCTTGTGCACCATGGCCTCTGGACCATTGGCCATCCGGCCACCGCCCGGACCCACAGCGATCATCCATGGCCCGTTGTTCAGCCCCACGCTCTTCAGGCCTGCCCCGGGCCCACTGAGAGCCACACACGCACCCATTATCTTCTCTCCTTACTAAATACAAGCCAACTAGCTATCTACGAGCCAAGATAAGTTGGAAGACCATTGTAGCCTGGGCTAGTCAAGCTAAGCCTAGCTTAGCCTGGACAAGGTCAGGCATAAACATGAGACACCCCCGAATGATGTGAGTGACACCGGGACACTGTGTAGCAACAGTGGGACAACATATCACTATGTCCAGTCTGGCAGGTTCAGGTCATGAGTTCAGCGTGTAAAATCCCCTGATGCGGATTGAAATCTCGGTGCGGACTCAACTCCGTGTCTCCCCCTCACAGTGAAGGTTCCCAGCTGTTCCCGCTTCACAAACTGTTGAGTGCATGTTCCCTGGGGTCTGGACCCCTCTGGAAGCCATAACAACGAGCATCTTTTAGTTTTATTAATAAGACTATATGATAGACAAATACACTAGGACTGTATAAATGTTACTAAGTGTCTGTTGCCAAAATCCTATCACTTTGAAATATTTTTAACTGTACTCTGGGAGTCCGATCCTGTTATAGTTTTCATCTTACAAATCTTGATCAAGGAGATCCAGTTTGTGATATTCTCCCATGAAATGGTCCACTTTGATATGAAACTCCCAAACCCGAGGAAAAGTGAGAAGATCCATAACTTGGGATTACCGGGGGATATTGCATCTTGGCAGCTTTATGTTTTTATAGCCATTGTCTGCTCTGGAGGCCTTTTTTAAGACTTACATTAGATAAATATAGACATTCAACGTCTCTGTGTCTGTCTGTCTGTCTCTGTCGTTCTCTCTTACTCTCCCTGTGTAACAAGGCGACAATCAACCACCACCCCAATATGATGCCAAGTATATTCATTACAGGGAGGCAGACAGGGTGCATGTCCACCACCGGACCTTGTGCTTAAAATGACTTCATGAACTTTTGTTGTCTGCATCCACTCTGACCAAGAGAGCTCATGTTTCTTTAACAAGAACCATAAAAGCGAACTCTACATGTGCAATATGGAGCGTCAGACTAATGTTCTGTAACTCCAAAAGCAAAATGATTTACTCTCAACCTCTTAAATATGAAAAGTGGTTTTGACATTATTAATTAAACCTGTAACATTTTATAGAGTTGTATTAAATAACTACCTTCTCTCATGTGAGCAACCGCCACCACCTGTTTGTGCTGAATCATCTTAAGCAATATGTATATTGAAGTTGTATTTTAAGTGTCACCTGGTGAAATTCATGACAAGTATAACTGTGCATCCATTGCAATAATATAAATTATTATTCATTAATAAAAATGTCCATACTGTATTGTATATGACCTTATAAAGAATACTGTTTTTTACACATTTGTGGCTGTTTCTTTCTTCAGACAGTAGTATGCATGAGGGTGCAAAAGGCAAACCTCATCTGTGAGTCACATAAAGAAATAAAAATACTTTGTGATATTTCAGACAGCTCTCTAGTGCCATCAAGTGGTCTACTAAGCAGAACCGATTATGTTTTGTATTTATAAATTCAACTTTTGCTTTTGGGGTACAAAAATGAGATCAAACCATAGGCATCAAGACAAAACAGCCAAAAAATTATTTGAATATGCTATCCAAGATGTTATTTCATGGGCTAATATTCAGTTTACCAGGTCACATGAATACACCATGAGAGAGCCAAACATTTGAAATTTGTTTTTATTTGAATTCTAAACTTGGACTATTGGAGGAGTTTCATTCCAAAACTAGTAAAGTGGTAAAAAGTAAACTTTTTGAAAAAAACACTTTTTATCTGATATTCACATTTCTAGTATCAGTATTTGGAACATACAAATATGTCCTTTGAAATATTATTTTGAAATACACTATTATATAAACAAATGTTTTTCACAGTAAACCACAGCCACAGTTACTTTCCCACAAACATATTTTTTCACAATTTTTTTTTTTTCACAAACTTGCCATATCTGGCATATCTAGCATGACTAGCATTCTCTCCTCTGCAGATGTGGGAGCAGCTTTAAGGTTGTTGAAGAGCTGCTTTCTGAGCACAGTCCCTCTTAATTCCTACAATTAATTACTACCTGTTACAGTACTTACCACATGCAGAGTGTAGCTGTTCTGGTTACCATTCCTTCTCTCTCCATGTGCCATCAAACACAGTGCCTATCAAGAGGAAGAAAATACTGTGAGAAATACTGTGTGCTCCTCAGAGAGAACCTGGCAGAAGATAAGCATTCAATTTCCTTAGTTTTTGCTTTGTTTTTTTTTTTTTTTTTTTTTTTTAAATCTTTTTATGTTTATTATGAAACAGATATTTTAAGATAATTATAACTTAGAATTAACTACATTAAAAGTTTCTGATCCTGAGGAGGTAAACGCATGAGTAATATGGCAGGTGTTTATTTGGGATCAGCTAATAATTAATGTTATTGTGATGTAGGCAACAAATCCTGTTACTGCTGATAGACTAATTTCTGTCTCTGAGGAAGATCTTATGTCAGTGTTGGCAGCGTCACATCACATTAAGCTCACCTCCTTCTGTTGCTGCTGAAGCTTGGTAGTCGAGTGTCACTAGGGTTACATGTTGAGCTACATGGCAACAGTTGACTTGAGCCAGTCCAAATGTCTGCTTGCAGTTAGATCAACACTTTGCCATCTGGGCTGAACCAAGGTAAGGGGCGTCAGGCTGTGCAGTCACCACAGTAAACCCCAGTTTTTAGATGTTGTACATCCATGTTCTTTTCCTGCATTGACCTTAAGCAAATATTATTCCTAAGAGGCTTCTTGGTGGCATACACAGTCTCATTTTTTCCCATAACTGTCATCACAATAAATGCTTTATTGCTCTGTGGCAGGACATACTTATAAGATTTTTCCACTTAAAGATTCCATACATAAAGCTCAAGGTGGATACAATGGTAAATAAAACATACTGACACACTTAGTAGGTGACAGCACACACAGCCAACTCTTCCCAATACTTTGTTAAAAAACAAAACAAAAAACCTTTCTTTCTATGGACCAGTCATGGTTTCAAATTACAGTATTAGCGTGTGATCAAACAGCTGTTGAAAATCATAAAAATAACAAGACCTAGGCTTTAAACAATGCACCAGTTCAGCCTCATGGTGTTTACATCAAAATTTTGAACATGGGTCCTGTCCTATTAACACTGCAGCGTTAACAACAAAGTGCAGAGAGGAGACACTATTCTGTCAGGCATGTCAGCCATCTGAACCACCAAGACAATTCAGAGTTTTTGCTTTCAGAGAATTTGGCCCCTGACCTGTGCATGCCATACTAAACTGAAAACCTGCCTAAAGCCCAATAAAAGAAACCGTGGTCGGCGCTATTCCCGGAAATTGCGTCTGGTCGTTCCTTTCGGGAGAAAAGATGGCAGCTGTTGACATCAACATGCCGATGGAAACAGAAGCCCAGATTCTCAATCAAGAGGACATAGAACGGTAAACATCTTTTGTCATCAATATTTGAACCTGTTTCATGCTTGTTTCACGAGACATTTTTTTCTAGCGGGGCCTGACCACTGCTCAAGCGGGCTAAGTTAATCAACCTCAGCTAACCTGACAGGGCTAGCATACAACAATGGGTGACATTAGACAAGCTAACTGGGTTAGCACACTCGGAAACGAGGTAAATGTGTTATGTCTTTGGTAGCTATAGCTTTGATTTATTCGGTTTGATAAGCAACAGAAGATGACACTTGCTTGGCTTCGATCTAGCTAGAAAACCAAAGGTTTGATAAATTAAAGGAAACAACGATTTAGCCAACGTTAACTAACTTTTTGGCCAGTAAAGGTAACGTTAACGTTAATGTTATCGAAGTCATATTTGAGTCTGTCAACTTTAGTTATTCGAGAATAAATAACGTTATAATTGGTTGGGTATGTGGTTGATAACTAATGTGGCTATTCGTGATGGTCGTGAAACACATTTTGAAGTTGAAGACAGGCACTGATCCATCGCCCCAAGTCTTTCTTGTCACAGAAGCTAACGTTAGCTACTTTCCGCTTTCGAGAACTTTCCACGCAAGGCGCCTTGAAGGTTTGTAGCAACACCAGTAACTTATCGAAATCATTTAACTGTATCGAGTAACGTTTCGATCCATTTGAAAGATCTTGATCGGATGCTATAATGTGAACAAATTTGTTGAGGTGTGGCACCAAAACTCTTACGCTTAAAGCATGTCAGTTACTCATGTTTGTGCCTCTCGATGATTAACACAGAAAACACTTAACGTTAACAAACGTTACACTGTTCTCGTCGTCTTATTTCTCTTATAGAAAGTCCACCGCACAGCCCACCTATTAACCTTGATCTATAATCTTGACCTATTAAACAAGGCCATCCATTGACCAGACAAACAACATACATGGCTTTACATAATGCCAGCCGTTTTGTATGCTTAAATATGAAATAACACAAGGGTATGAGATTAATATTTTGATTTTATTTACAGTTATCATAACTGTAAATGCAGGTTTGTTTAACTTTATCTACTAACAACACTGATGTCAACAGGCCTTAGCCAGGCTTAAAATATATGTAAAACTGAAGCTGTCATAATTGGTAAATCCCAGTAGGAAGAGCTTTGTCACATAGTTTTAGAGTAGCCTATATTTTCCAATGTAGCAGGTGGCAGTGTGTCATACTGCAGTTATGAATTATGGTATGTGGAAAAATGAAGTCTTGAGAACAGATTTGCCCCTCCATCATCGGAGGGTTTATACTTTCTTACCTCACACTTCAGCAGATGAAATGCCAACAAAGTATTTGGCCTTGTCTTAGTATTCATTACTTGAAATATAAGTTCTGTTTTTCCTTCTAGCAGTAGCTCAACTGTTATACATTCAGGTGCTCAAGTCACATGGATTGGTATAATAAAATGGTATATTTAGAAGATTATAAACAATTAAGCTTGTCACAGTCATATACAGAATGGCATGGTGCTTCTTATGAAAATGCAAATTGACAAATTTGCATAGTTGACTTTAACCTGTGGTTACAGCCCTATGGAGTGCTCACATTACCAGCTACCTCATACATTAAAGAGAGATTACATCGTGGGCACTGCTGTTTTTTTAGTCTTGCTTCTACTACAAAAGGATTGATTTTTTTATTTCACGTGCTAACTTCATCTTTAGAATCAGGACGAATGAATTTAAGCTGTCCTTAATGCCTGAAAGCTGGCGGCAGATACAACACTGGTTGCCTTGTTTGATAGGACTGTAGCAGGTGATTGTCACTGCTATGTTTAGTTTTACAGCCATCAGGACAGTCAACACCCTGCTGTGCTGTCCAAGTTCCAGGTGAAACACCACCTTTCAGTCCTCGGATATCCCATCAATACTCTGCTCCATTTCCAAGAAAAGCCCTGATAGATATGGGTTGCACAGCCAATCTACTAGCAAACCTACTAATTTGGCTTTAGTACCATTAGCATCAGGAATTCATTAAGTTTTTGTGTTTTGTAACGCGTTGACAGCAGTGGCATATTTAAAATCACCTTGGTGAACATCACATCTGGAGATTCAAAAAATAGTATATGGTCAGTAACAAAGTGTGTTGTTGCATTGTTTTGCAGGTTAACCTGATTGAGGAATTAGGCCTGTATTAAAATCAAGAATCATTCTATGTATCTCTGGGCCTTACCTGACTTGCTGAGGGTGCTGACACAATGATCTGGTTTATTGTTCAATGGTTGATCATTGGTTTATATCATATCTGTTCACTGATGACTAATTTATGGTCCTGCGTTGAAATGTTGCTATTGGTATACTGTAGATGTCTGCATTAGATTACAGGAACGTCTCCAAAAATGTAAGTGCATGTTGTGCAACACAAGGCCACAAGAACTGTGACTGGTCGACTTGGCTGCATATTGTTTCCTTGCATGTTTCCAGTTGATTTCCTCTCATAAGGAAGACAGCATGAAGCTGGTTGAACAGAGATGAGCTGAGGAGATTTTCACATATGTTTATTTGTATGACACTTCATCCCCAAATTGTAAATATTCCCAGACGTCATGAAATTCACGGCAGGAAATCTCCCAAAACACTGGTCGGGACACCACTGATTATGTCTGACAGTGCACACTCTGTTTCAGGGAATGTAAACACGGGTACTTCTGTTATTATCTGTGCTTTGTTAACATGGAAGTAGCCTAATACTTGACACCGCCATCTAGCAGCACCACACAGAGCCATAAATCAGCCTTAACTGTTCCATTTTGACCTTGGTTGCTGTTTTCTCTCTTCACTCCCCAGTCAGGCCGAAGTCTTCAAAGAGCAAGGAAATGCATTTTACATCAAGAAAGAGTACTCTGAAGCTTTCAACTACTACACGAAGGCCATCGGTGAGAGCACCAGTCAACACTCCCTAACACTATAATTAAGCTCTCACCATATACTTTGGAACAGTGCTAGGTGGATATTTACTTTTGGCATTGACCTACATAGAGCTATCTTTGTAGTAAGCCCTGTTTTCTGCAAACATACAGTAGCTCTTAGTAACCAGACCCAGATGTTCTTGAAGATTTATCTTTTCTTCAATTCGTACCTATATTTCCTGTGTTAAGATAAGGTCCAAGTTTGCCTGTGTGACTCCGATTGTTTTTTTGCTTATCCCAAGATGCATGCCCCAAAAATGCCAGTTACTATGGCAACAGGGCAGCCACCCTGATGATGCTGTGTCGCTTTCGAGAGGCCCTGGAAGACTCCCAGCAGGCCGTGCGGCTGGATGACTGCTTTATGAAGGTTAGTTTGAACAGACACCCGTGTCCTGGTTGAGAATAAGAACAAGAGCATCATCATTCTTGTCACTGGCATCGTCCCTCATAAAACTGGTTTTAACTGCAGAGAAGAGACTGTGACAAAGGTGTACAGTTTTATGATGAGGTTTTCTGCAGTCCCATCAAGGAGGTGTGAACTATCTATCCCACAGGGGCATCTGCGTGAGGGCAAGTGCCATCTATCTTTGGGAAATGCCATGGCAGCTAGCCGGTGTTTTCAGAAGGTTCTAGAACTGGAGCCAAGCAACAGCCAGGCCCAGCAGGAGGTGAGACTTCACCTGTTTGCACCTTTTATTTAGTCACAGTAAAAATGTAAACATCATTTTGTCTTTGGGATTTTCTTTGGCTGATGTTACACCCTGAGCACAGTCTCAGAGTCTTATTTGCTTGGCTGAAATCTGAAGTGAGCTGTTTCTCAGAGTTCGTTTTTATTGTATTTCAGCATAAGAATGCTGCAGCAGTCCTGGACTTTGAACGAATGGCGGATTTTGGCTTTGAAAAGCGGGATTTCAGAAAGGTACCTCACACCCACTCTCATGATGACTAAAGACGTAAAACCCTAATATCTAAAGGCAACTCTTGACAAAACTGGGTTGTATTTTAAAAAGCAGGGTTAGCAATCAAGACAAATAACTTTACCACCAGGATACAGCACAATCTTTTTCATACTCTAATTCTCTAATACACCAGTACTCTAATTTGCTAATTAAGTTTTACATATAAAATATTTAGTTGTTACAAACTTTCCAATATTTGCCTTTCCAACACGTAATGTAATGCCATTGTGAGTAATTTCAGAGCTAGTGCATGTCTGATAAACTTCCCGTGTTTTTGCCCTGCTCCAGGTGGTGTACTGCATGGACCGAGCTCTAGCTCTGGCCTCTGCCTGCCACCGCTTCAAAATCCTCAAAGCTGAATGTCTGGCTCTGCTGGGACGCTACCCAGAAGCCCAGTCTGTGGCCAGGTAGAGGCTACCAAGCTTTTTGGTGGAGGAAGTGGGGTTGCAGCTGCAATTAGTTAATCACATTGGGGGCAGTGTGGAGTACCTGCCAAACAGAGCAGAATATATGGAGGTTAATGGGGCTAAATGCTATAAAATGATCACTACATCTGATTCCAAATATTTATGAGCAACTGCACTGTTACTGTCATTATTACACAGCCCGATATTTATTATGTAGACATAACTATAAGCTGATGAGAAATTGATGGTTGTAAAATTATGAAACTTTCAGAGGATTTCCATTAGCATTGATGCTATGTGGTGCTGACTGGCTGCATAACCAGGGGGGAAAAAGCATTTTTGTTTTTTTTTCCTAAATGGGTCCAGATTTCATTCATCTAATCACACAGAAATGTTATCTTCTTACCCTCTGTCTGGTAATTTTTACTAATGCACACACACAAAAAATAAATAAATAAAAAATGTAGAGAGCTGATTTTATGGAAACGTTCCACTGACCGCTGTTCATTTTGCTCTGTTTGGCCCAGTTTTAGCTCTATTTCATCCCCCAGTGGTGGCCTCAGATATTCTTATAGGTGTAATATCTTCCTATATAGACTATCTCTGGTAATACTAGCTCCTTACACAATGACAGATGAGGATTTGGCCCATTTCAGTACCCTAAGATACTCTAAGATAACCCAGATGTATACAATATTTACAACAGATCTTTTATTGAAACATTCTCCTTTAGTGATATCCTGCGGATGGACTCCACCAACGCAGACGCACTGTATGTTCGAGGCCTGTGTCTTTACTATGAGGACTGTATCGACAAAGCTGTGCAGTTCTTTGTCCAGGCTCTGCGCATGGCACCCGATCACGAGAAGGCCCGGTTAGCCTGCAGGGTAAGTTCAAAGGGTTCATATTTTCCCTTTGGCAAGCTTTGGAAAAGATTGAAAAAAGACACTTGACTGATTTCTCTCTCCCCACAACAGAACGCTAAAGCCTTAAAAGCCAAGAAAGAGGAGGGCAACCAGGCATTCAAGGACAGCAACTATGAGGCTGCGTATCAGCTGTACACAGAGGCCCTGAAAATAGACCCCAACAACATAAAGACCAACGCTAAGCTCTACTGCAACAGGGGCACAGTAGGAGCTAAGGTAAAAAGAGACAAATCAACACGGTTAAGTCATCTTTCAACACAAGTCTCTGGCATTACACTGATTGTACACACACACACACAGCGAAATTTGGGGTGAAAAGTAATGCAGTACAGCTTAGGCTTGGAACTCATGTGAAACACCTGTGAGGGAACCATGGATTTAATATATATTGTGATTAAAAACTGACACCTGACATGTCGACCATCACTTGCCACATTACGCATGAGCAGTAAAACTGAGATCAATTCCTCAAAAAAACTTAAATTAACTTATAATATAACTAGCATATATTTGTATTTATACTCTTCCTTCCTCTACCTCTACACTCACTGTCATGTTCTTGTTCCTCATCAATAGCTGAAGAAACTTGATCAAGCCATTGAAGACTGCACCAGCGCAATCAAGCTGGATGACACTTACATCAAGGCCTACTTAAGACGAGCTCAGTGGTATGCTAGCCCTTCTATTTTTGGTACATTAGTCTTCCTGTTCCGTGTGTGTGTGTGTGTGTGTGTGTTTTTTTTTTTTTTTGAACATTCTGCGTTTGTTTAGAGTGACGTTGTGTGTCCTTTAGTTACATGGACACAGAGCAATATGAAGAAGCTGTACGGGACTATGAAACAGTTTACCAGACGGAGAAGACCAAAGGTACACTGCTGCTGCTGCTGTTTTGTTGTCATCCATTTATCTTTATAAAAAGACCTGATATTTGGTGAAGCGGTCACCTGCTCACATAGGACTTTCTGCTCTCTCTCTTACTCTGCAGAACACAAACATCTGCTGAAGAATGCCCAGCTGGAACTGAAAAAGAGCAAGAGGAAAGATTACTACAAGGTGCTGGGAGTTGGCAAGAACGCCACTGATGATGAGATCAAGAAGGCCTATCGCAAACGTGCCCTTATGCACCACCCAGGTATGATCTGACTTACACACACATGCACGTATTCACACACACACAGATATCTCTGTCAGTCGTGCTAAGAGTTGGGTATTGTTATTGATACTGATACCTGTTCCTGTTATTGATAATGGTACTTAACCATACCTCTTACAAGTGCGTGTCAAAAAATGTTAATTATTGCTGTTGTTAATTATTACCAAAAATATCAGACACACACTATATTATTTCATAAATAGAATATTTATCATGTATCATGCGTGTATCCTTTATAACAGAAGTATACTCTGCTTTATTGACAGGAATGGTAAATTTGGGCAAATAACTGTACCGATGCTACTGATTTAATTTTGTCGCCTTATATTAGCATAGTGTTAGCTTTCAGAACTTTGAGGGAGTTAATTGACAGGCACTAATGGTATATTTATGATATTAATGTTACATGCTTTATAATCATAGGCTGTTTGGTACATTATGGAAAGCTCTACATACTTGAACTGGATTCAAAATTAATAAAATCTGGGGAGTTTGAAAACTTCCCTGGTTGTGCCATTGGAAAAAAAAAGTAAAATTAGAAAATTATTTAAAAGATAAAGAATAGGCTACCTTTATCAAAATGTATTTTTCATGGAATATTTTGGTGTCTCTGTTGGCTAAGATGTAGACCAAGTACCTACAACGTTCTGTATTTGAACCCACATGGTAGTCAGCTGTTGAATGTTTATAGAGCACCAGCTTGGATTATGTTTGAAAGCAGCTGTGTCAGGTGTAGCAAGTTGTTGGTTGTAGGTGACTTGTTTTGTCTCTGTCGTGCAGACCGCCACAGCGCAGCAACTCCAGAAGTGCAGAAGGAGGAGGAGAAGAAGTTCAAGGAGGTGGGCGAGGCCTTCACTGTGCTGTCCGACCCCAAGAAGAAGGTCCGCTACGACAACGGACACGACCTGGAGGATGACGGCGGCTTTGGTGGAGGAGGTAAGTGCTTTTTGTCTAATCTTTGTATAGGTTTATATTTAACCAGCAGGTTTTTTAATGGGATAAAAGAGAATGTATGTGTGCTCTCGTCAACTTTTCATGCTATTCAACTTCAAGGGGTGAATTTGACAGCACTCTTCAATAAGATTTTGACTGGGCAAATAGGCGCAGATCAACAACAGAATGACTCTTTTCTGATGTTGAATAGACAGGCATGAATAAATGTGAATGGTAGGAGCAAAGGAGCAAATGTGGAATTGTATTTATTAGGGAAAGGCAAACAGTCACGAAGGCTTAAACCTGCAACAGACTTGAATTATCCAAAAAATCTTTACCTTAGAGCAGCTATAAAACTATATTGAACTAAAACCATTATAACCTATTTCCAAGTATAAATCTGGCCTTTGCTTTTTACAGTCAGGGGAAAGTCATGTTCACTGTTACTTGCATAGATTTTATTTGTTTATTTGATGGTGAAATGTACACTGATTTACAGAGATACGTCAGTACCAAGGGCCCCGACTCTTTGCTGACTACTCTGGTTAATCAGCTGTACTTAAATACAGTATTTAAGCCAAAACAGCCCGGGTGCAGTTTTTGGCTGCCACTTCAAAGTTAATTGAAACCCTCAAGAATTTGTCTCACCCATAACTGATCTCTCTCAATGGCTTATTCACCCCACAAGCAACAGAGAAAATGGTGGCCAGCCCTGATCTTCATAGTAGAGATGAAAACATTGTGCAAAAGATGATGATTTAACTGTATTTATTGCTGACAGACACCTTGTAAATAAATCATTGCTGCCTTGGCTTTCCTCTCCAGATTTCGATGCCAACAACATCTTCAGGGCCTTCTTCGGTGGCCAGGGTGGAGGATTTAATTTTGAATCCAGTTCAAGTATGTAGAGCTTTGCCAGACTTTGCTTTTCCAACATAAAACTTAACTAAGTTTACTGAAACATGAGAAATCAGGTGAGAGAAAGTATGTCTTATTCACTGTACATTCTTTATGTCGTTCTTTTTTTCTAGATGCTGGGCCTGGAAATTTCTTTTTCCAGTTTGGCTAAAGTGAACCATCCCGCAGGAACATTGCAGCCCTGCAATGGACAGTATTAAATTGGACTTATCTTGCAAAATCTCCCCCACTGTACATTTGAGACATTTTTGGCAATTGCATTCACTCCTAAATTTACTTGTCATATTTTTACTAACAGGCATTGTGAAGAACAGTTTAAATATGTACAAGAACAATTTAAATATGAAGGTGACATCGTAGTTGAAGAATTAGTTCACAGATGGATCAGAGAGATTTGAATGAGCTTTTCTCAGAGCATGTCCGTATTTCCAAAATCTTGAATACAATGAAGAATAGAATCTGAAAAACTGCCACTGTACCTTGATCGAGGTGATTAATACCAAGGAATGCATTTTAATTATAAGAATTATAGTTTACCTTTAGGAATAATACATGATGAGCTTTTAAGGTGCTCCTGAAACACACTGACGCTCTCTAGAGCGAGAATCAATTAATTTTGGAAGGTAAATGTCCAAACTGACCTCAGGACAGCGCTTCATGACAACAGTGCCCTGTTGTGAGTGTGTCCAGGTTTTATTGGCAGACTGTAGGATCAGTCTGTAGGGCTTCTGTTTCTTCATCTAGTCTCCATGCTGCATTGTACAGTTGACTGGAATGTAAAGCGTTATTGTGTT
Organism: Neoniphon sammara; assembly: GCA_900302535.1. Taxonomy (NCBI): domain Eukaryota; kingdom Metazoa; phylum Chordata; class Actinopteri; order Holocentriformes; family Holocentridae; genus Neoniphon; species Neoniphon sammara. The sequence continues at coordinate 55,965 of OMKZ01055714.1, forward strand.
CATAATTTTTTTCCTTCATTTTCCTTTAGATCTATTTATATTTATTGTATATTCTAACTGTAAGCAACCCAACGCCTGTTTATGATCTCTTTGTTTTTTTTGTTTTTTTATTATTCTAATCAATTGTAGATGGTTTTTCACCTATCTTCTTCCCTTTGAGTTTCAGTGATTAGTTTTCACTCAAACATGCCAAAATCATAATAGAATTACAGAAGGTTTTGTTCTTCATTTGCTTAAACCATCTCAAAGAATATCTGCTTCCACTCAGCACAGACCATATTCCTATCAAAGTTCAAGTGGTGCCTTACCAGAGCATAGCAATTAGCCCCCTTCTTTTTACAGTGAACCACTGATATCAAACATTTTCATGTCAGGCCAATTAAGGCAGTTGAATTTTGCAAGTGAATACGTAAACACCCCTGAATCCTCTTTTTTTTTTTTTTTAATCCAGCCAAACATGTAAGACTTGATTCAGTGTCGTCATGTATCTTCATCATTCACACCTAGCTGTCATGCACCTTCTTGTCATGCACGTTTGGTTAGTACAGCCCTTCCCTTTCTTGTTCCACCTGCTAAGGGTAATAAGGTTGGAAATGTCCATTGTCATGGTCCTGTCACTGGCCTGTGAATCATTTTTTAAAAACATGTCAGAGTATTAACAAGAGACATGCTTTTGTTATTGGAACAATAAAGATTTGTCCTGAACTGTAATGTTGGAATTTTTGTCTTTATTTATATCTATCTATATCTATCTATCTATCTATCTATCTATCTATCTATCTATCTATCTATCTATACTAATTTCCAACTGTTCCAGCTTCCTGTATGATCAAATTTAACTTGAAACCTGGAGGGAGGTATACTCTACCTGGAGGATGAGCCCTTTTCATAATACACTATCAGAATCAGAATACTTTGTTGATCCCCGTGGGGAAATTGAGTTGATCATGCACACCAGCCTATTTTATCTCCTGATTCATTGCCCAGTAGATGGCACTGTAGTGTCAAATTTAGCTTCATTGGGATCAAAGACTTGATTAAAAAAACTTCTGAAACAAAGCATTCCGCGTAAAATAAACCATAAGCAAGTTTGGGAATTGCCTAATGTGTTGGGAGAACACATACAATTATCAAATGTCTACAAATATTTGGACGTACTTAAACGTTATAGTCAGTTAACTGTACATTACAGTGATTTATTTGTAGGTGGCTTCTCATTATAAAGACAGTGGGTGTGTATATGGCATTACCACATGACCTTATTTTAACCAATGGGAAGAGCTGAGAGGAGCGTGTAATCGGTCGCCAGATTATGGTGCGACAAAGTGAGTGAGGTGGCAACTGACAAGAGTGGACTCCGGTGTGAGAAGAGGCTTTCGGCTTCGTTTTAGCAAAATTCATACACTCCAAGTAAGTGCTACTTCCATTGACACGGTAATGTTCAAGCTTATTTGTGTTTCTCTTATTTTAAATTACAAGTCAGCCTGAGAGATTCCCAGTTCAGGTCTTCAGTGTGAGGCTAACGGTAGAGTACCAGCGGTTAGCTAGCCGGCCAGCAGAGACTGACTGTGGTGGATGTGCGTAGGAGATGCTGCCAAGTTTGCCAGCCTGAATCGCTGTCCTTGCTACCGCTTTAAATGTTATGAAGATGAAGTTACTTGCACTGCAGTTACTAGTGGCACATTGGCTGCCACTTAACTGAAACAAGAGCCTCAACACTGAAGTGATTTGACTAGGTCCCCCCTCACCAGTAGGACCTGGGCCATCCGGAGCTGGTACTAACGTTAGTCACAAACGTAAGCTAACTTAATGTTAAATTTCCCCCAACAACCGTCTCTTTGCGAAGGCTAGACCACTATTTTTCCTTGTCTCAGTCAGTAGCCTTCCCTCAGCCTAACCGATATCTGTTGGCTATTTCCCACCTCCAGGAAGCTGTTCCGAATGTACTCACCTGGAGCCAAGCTAAAGTTATCGAAGTTGTCTGGCTAGCTAACGTTAGTTGAAGCAGAGACAATAATGTCTCTGGTTTAAGCTATAGGCTGTGCCTAGCTTGAAGTGGGTGTGGTAGTTTTACTCTTAATGACCTGTAGTGATGTAACCTGTCAGTTTACATTGAGGAAGTGATGTTAGAGTATCGCCACGTTAATCAAGCTGCAGCTGTCTCTAAAGCAATGCTCCCTTGCCGGCTAGCTAATCCCCATGGTTGTGTTTCCTGCAAATGCCGTTTTCTACCTCACAGATGGTCAGTAGGAGCTTTCAGAGTAGGGTACAAATTTCACGGTGAGATGAGTTCAAACAATGGACTGGACCCCTGGATTATGACAGTGACATCTGCCCCTGAAGGCGTGACAGGGTAGCCTGCTAAGCTAATTCCTAGCTAAGTAACGAGCCTTCAGAGGTTAGAGGTTAGTCATCCTGTAGGCTTAATTTCTATACTCAAGTATCCAGGCCCAAACAGCAGTCAAGAAAGCCATTGCTTATGCAGTAGCTGAGACACCATACCCTCATAAAATGTTATCACTATGGAAGAGGAGATAAAATGCATGTTATCAAGGCTTACTACTTATCACTGTTTATTTAGTGGTAGTGGTAATATGCACCTCAAGGACCAGCTCAGTGTGCATGCCTTGCACTGCCTCCACCTATTTCAGGTTCCTGTTTCTCATTAAGACAGTAAACTATGGGCATTGTGCCAGACCATTACCAATCGATGCACTTGTGTGTGTATGTGGTTTGTGGAAGGAGGGGCTGAGGAGAGCTGGCCAAGCTGGTCTGGTGACATGCTGTGATGTCTGAAAGCAGAATGTCAACACCGCCAGTACAACTTGCCATCCATGTGTAAACGAATCACATCCTATTTCAGACACATAAGACACTGTGAGATGCCAGTTCATAATACTGGTGGCACTAGATTGGCAGGCTTGATAGCTTTTTGGTGAGGCATTGTATTCAGATGTAGATAACCAGTTTCTCCTTCCTTTCTGTTTTTGTGTTTTTTCTGAGCTCAATGTTTTTGAAATATAGAGGATTGGCAGCAATGTAACAAAACTTGTCATTGTCACATGTAGGCCTACACCTTTATCAGAGGCCCTAACTCACTCCAAACTTTTTTCATTTTATCAGCAGATACAAGTTTATTGGTTTACCAGCAGTCATGGCCTTTTTTGTATTTTCCCATTGTTGAGTAGAGAAATATCAGCCATTGTAGTTAGTGGGAGGCCACTCAGCTGTTGAGTGAGTAATACTAGCAAGCCTTTTGACATCTGACTTTGATTTATACCAACTTTAAGAAGGTCCTGTCTGGCAGGTCCACTCTAACACAGCACGTGTTCTGAATTTAGACTTTGGAGGAACCCAGTTATCTTATTGGTTTAATGGTGCATCTAATTTTTCACTGTGGGTCAGTCTGTACATCGCTGCACATGTTGCACAAAGGCTGGTTTGTTGATTGAGACCATAGCTATGTGTAGACATTGTAAATGCCTGGTCTGTGTTGAAGCCAGGAGACTGGATGTGTAGAATGTTTTTAAATCATTTCACCTCAGTTTCAACATTGAAATAGCAACCGTATGCCCCAAGGACAGCTGACTTGAGTGTTGTCTCCTATATCCAAGTGTGAGATGGCAGTCATACATTCAGTCTGATGTCACCCCAATGTATAGCTCCACAATGACTCTACTGGTAAAGGTGGCAGTGACAGTACCCAGTACCCATGCTTTTCTGTACACAAGGATGCATTTTCAGTCAACTCTCAGGTTTCAAATACTCATTACAGTATTCTAGGTCACAGACATAATTTTTTAAAGTGTGATATCCCCATTCAATCTTAATGTTTTAATGTGACCTCTTAAGAGGTGTGATTATTTTATATGAATCAAGCACACAGCAACAAGGTAAACAGACTGACACAGTGAAGAGGTGGCATATTTATGATTTGACCACATTGAAAGGACACAAATTCAGACTGTTGTTGAGCCAGATAATTTCCAGCAGTTCCAAGCTGTAATACCAGTTAGTGCAGTCATCTTGATATTCTGGCTTTAAATTCCTCCACACCTATGGATGTTAAACAGGGCTGTCAGAACTGCTCCAGGATCCAGTTCCTTGACAGCCGCCTACAGAATAACAGCAGTGTTGGCCTAACAAATGACACACAAATGACATTATTTACTATTGTGAAATGGTCTTCCCATATGTTATGGTATTAATGTCCCAGTGGAAGTTGTCTTCCTGGCCAATTGAGTGTGTTGTTTTTAAATATATGTGCAATCCACCTGATAGTGAACACTTACAGTTCATTGCAAAGGATTTAGTGTATTGCTGCAGGTATCTCACATCCACAGTCTGATAAGGATTGATAGCAAGGTGGCAGAATTCTTTGATGCGCCTTAGCTTGAATTCAGTAAAGCTATGATAACAGCTTTTCTATCTTCTATCGGGTAATATTCTGTGTTATAGCTCTCACATTTCAGCCTGCAATGTCATTGGCAGTAAAAAAAAACATTTAGATAGCCTAGTGGTTAGAGTTGGCAGGCCTAATTTAATGTAGGCTAGCATTACTGTTGGACTGTATCTAACTAATATGGAGAGCCTTCCAAGCTCCACTAACTGTGTTTTTCTGACCATGTATGTATGAACCAGAATCACGTCTTTCCCCTATGTCCCACATATAGCACGTACAAATGATATGGATGTGATTGTACTTTGAGGTCCATTAACCTTCTTTTTGCTTTTTTACCCCATTCCTGACCAAATCCCTGAAATAATGCAGCCCAGCACATCATACACTATGCACACATTTAAGCACTCACTGGATAGCACAAACAAAGCAAGAAGGTTGTCCTTCTGTTTTCCATTGAAAAAAACCTCAGCAAAAGGTCTAATCTTTTTACCCAACTTTAAAGGATTTTAGTGTTATTATTTTATGTGTTTCCCTCACCTTAGTGGCAAACGGTCACTTTACTTCTGCTCCTGACACCTTTAGCTCCAGTTTTTATCTTGGTAGAAACTCAGAATTGATATTGACTTGGCTCACAGCTGCAAGTTACTCCAAAGAGCGGCTATATTGCTGTCTGGGGACTTTTGTTTTTTGTCTGATTTGTCCAGCATCACAACTATGATGTTGTTGTACTTGTGTGAAATTGAATACAGGCCCTGTCTCTCTCCCAAGGTCCTGTGCCAGCCCCTGCTGCCATGTCGGCGAAAGCCATATCAGAGCAGACAGGAAAGGAGTTCCTTTACAAGTACATCTGCACTACGGCGGCCGTGCAGAACCGCTTTCGCTATGCCAGTGTCACCTCTGAGACTGACTGGGACCGCCTCACACAGGAGCACCAATGGCTGCTCACCGAGGTGAGGCTGCTGCAGAGGGCTGAAACTTTGGCCTAAAGGGTGACTGTATTGAAATGTTACTGTGCAAAAAGTGTAGGTTACTTTGCCTGCTCATGTCAAACGAAAGCACGACTGGTTTAGGTTTGTGCTAGTATTAACTTTCAGTTCCAATTCCTTTTTAATGTTATTGTAATAGTGAGTTTAGAGAAAACATACAAATATGAAACCAAGCCACAAAGATTGTGTGCGTCAAATCTCTATCAGGATGAAGGCTGTCATGCTGCTAGTAATGTTTGACCGATATCTGATACATGATTGTTGGATGTGATACAGATATAAAAGGATTAAAAATACAATTTCACTGAGTGAAACAAGTTGTCAAATTTCCAAAAAATGTATTTATGTGTAGGCAGACTTGATAATGATATTTGTAACGGGGGAATTCTGTGATACCAGAACCCTATTTTGCCTGGTGTCTGTTTGATCTGCTATTGGTGCATCACTAATCTCAAAACACCTGTGGCTTTTGTCTTGCTAATGGCGGTCTCATCCGTTTTTCCTTTGTAGCGGCTGGTGGTGAAACCAGACCAGCTGATCAAGCGGCGTGGCAAGCTGGGGCTGGTGGGCATTAACCTGGACCTACAGGGTGTCAAAGATTGGCTCAAGCCCCACCTCATGAAAGAGACCACTGTGAGTTTACCATTGGTCTGTCTGTTGTTTTTCAGGTTATTTAGCTGTCTTGTCAACCCAGACAGAAAACTGCAGTCTGTGAGTAAGTTGCTGTCCTGTGTGTGGGAGTCCTTAGTGTTCATTTATCCGTTGATCCTCATCTCAAATGTCTGTTTTTGGAGCATATTCTTGATTTGCTTCTTGAAATTTGATGTCTTTCTAACTCAATTTGATATTTTTAGCATTTGAAAATGTGAAACATGATCTTGGTGTGATTCTCTGGCTAAATACATTTTGAAATAATATTAAAATGAAAGCCTAGCAGTCCCAACACATGTAGTAATCACATGAGTACCATGTGCTATTACATGAAAAGCATGTAAGCCACCATACCTTGTCCATTAGTCCCAGCATATGGACCTGCTATATGTGGTGGCATGTTGTGTACAACACCGCAGGACATGGGGTTATGTTTAGATCTTCCAGGTCAGAGGTTATATAATGCCATGGGGGGGTTGGCAGGATGGCTGGGGGGGTCTATTCTGGTCTGACATCCAAACAACCCTGCTCTACTACTCCTTCTACAGCAGTCACCATACTTGCTGCCTTTAAGCAAACTGCTAGCGAGTTTATGTGCAAGACAGCTTTTTCCATTACTCGTCACTCAGCTTTTTTTATTTTTACCTCCAAGCCTCCCTATGGGGAATGTGTACATGTCATTTTTTGCTAAGCCATTTCTTTGCACATTTCGCTGTAGTTTGCTCTCATGTCCCTTACGGGGCTAGATTAAAATGCATGTGATTTTTTAAAAATGAAAATGTTTATTTTGACAGGTGGGAAAAGCAAAGGGTGTGCTGAAGAACTTCCTCATTGAGCCGTTCGTACCACATGCACAGGTAATGCGTGTCCTTGGTCCACATCATACCTAAATTGGTCAGAGTTGGTTAGGTGCAATTAAGAAAATGGATTTTCTTCAAGATTCAAATGTTCAGAAAGCTTGTCCACTGGCCTGTCCACCCAGGAGGAGGAGTTCTACGTCTGTATCTATGCCACACGTGAGGGCGACCACGTGCTTTTCCACCATGAGGGAGGAATGGAGGTGGGCGATGTGGACGCCAAGGCCCAGAGGCTGATGGTCGCCGTGGATGACAAGCTGAGCGAGGACCAAGTCAAAGAGCAGCTCCTCACACATGTTCCTGATGACAAGAAGGAGTACGAACACTTCTTAAACCCCTCTCCTTATTTTTAAAGAATAAAATTAAATTAAAAGTGTTTTGATAGCATGGTTAAGAAAAGACACGGAGAAAGAAAATGTAGCGTCAGACACCTTAACAGTGATTCAAACTAACAAGCTGCAGTGGTTTTAACACTAACTTTGAAGTACGAATGCCCTGATACTAGTGTTGGCCATTGTGCTGACACTAAGGTGAAATGGAGTATATGAGGATTTCCTGAATTGTAAAATATAATACTGAGAGGCAGGTGTCACATAGCATAATGCAAAGTGATTTCATTTCTTGACTTTGTACATATAGAGGGATGTGGTCTCTCTCATGAGAAAAAAAACACACACTAACGGTCCTATGTCCATTTGCTCATTAAAAGTCATGAATTGTATCAGACTCAAAAATTTTGAATTGGCAGTGAAAAATGCGGATTAATTCCTTTCCGCTATTGGTAGCTAATCACTTGATCAGTGTCATGTAGACTTGGAAAAGGTAAATCTGAGGCACTCGCTCAAGTATCTTTATGTGTGTTATTCTTTGCAAAAGAACCAGTAAGGCTGTGAGTCGCTGTTTTGTGGAGCTCTAGGCTTTTTCTCCAGTGAAACTGTGTCCTTGGTTGCACCAGCAGAGTGACATTGAGCAATTTGTTTTAGTCTGTTTTTTTCCCTCCTACATGCTGTGTCTATCTCTAGTGCAGAGAACACACTGACCTCCCTCTATTTCTTTCCTCCATACCTATTCTGTTTGAGGCAGAATTGTTTGGCAACATGAGATATAATTATTTACTCTGTATTTACTACTTATTTAATGGTTAATAGATAGGTGGTATAGATTTAAATAGTATATGATGTATAGATGTTGTCTTTTTATTTGTATTTTATTAAGCCATGTTATCATTCAGCCCTCAGCACAAATCCAAAGTAAATGTCTGTTGTTTTTGTTTTGCTAATTATAATCCAATGATCTTTTCTCCTTGAAGAATCCTGGCCAGTTTTATAGTGGGTCTCTTCAACCTGTACGAGGACCTCTACTTCACCTATCTAGAGATCAACCCACTTGGTATGTCTTTCCTAACTTTGAGTCATAATCTTGTCATCTGGTAATATTACAGTGGAGAGATAACTTTTGAAGCTTCTAAAGGAAAGATCCAGGCTTCTGCACAGTTCTTAAAGTAGTGAAAACTCTTGAAGACTATTTTAACAACTTTTACATTTAAGGAACACAGTCTTTGTTCAGCGCCACACTACAAATTACTGTGCCTAGAGAGAGACTGAACTCCACAAAAAGATAACTATCGAGTTAAGGTTTCTGAGAGAGCGAGTTTTTAGCAGTACAAATTTTTGGTGCAGTTTCAGGCAAGCAGCATGAAATGAATCATTAGATGAATGAAATGAATCAATAGAGTCTGTACACCAGTTTTTCTTGACAGACTTGACCTCTGCTGTTACCTTTTTAAACAAATTATGTAAAACACGGGTGTATTCAGAGATAACATTGCTCTGCTTACCACCTGTCTGCTGTATGTGTCTCTCAGGCTGCTGAACTGCACTCCTGCTATCTTAGTAGCCCTCACAGTATTAGATAGAGAATTTCTCTCCCTAATAACACGATTACTATACCAACTGGAGCTGATGGGTAATGTCTTGGGAAATACTTTCACCAACTAAAAGTGTCAACAGTTTTAAAATTTTTTGAAGCTTTTCATTCTTACGCTTATCTTAGACCAGTTGTTATGGTTAAATGAGAGTCAGGCACACCCAACTGTAAAACACATGAACACTGTTTAAACACAAATATGCCCATTTTACCTTGCAGTTTTGGTGCTATTTTGTTGCTTTCTAGTTTAATTTCCTTAAACTGTAAGATTTTGTCAGCGCGCCAGAATTATGACAACATAATTCTGAGGAAGTAGAATCGAAGAGACTACAGGTGGGATGGATGAAAACGACAGACGGGAGCTTGGAAAGTTACTCCTTCAAGTCTGAAATAAAACCTACATCCACAAACAGCACAAATTCTCAGCGCCTGCATTGCATTTTGTTGTCACTGTGACCTCTCACACAGTAGCTATGGAGCTTGCCACCCAAGTGATGTTACACACCTTTTCGTTGGAGGATCTTGGGAAATGTTTTCCAGTTTCTGATAATGAAATTCTGTTTCCTCGCCTTCTTCTTACTAAATGGTTAAATGATGCATTTTTTTTGCATTCATTATACTATTTGTAATCAGTATATACTGTATGTTTGCATCTACCTAAGCCTGCAAAGCCGTGAGGGTTCAAAGTCACTATTAAACTGTTTTGTGAATGTTGAATGAATAACATGATTTTTTTTCCCCCTCGTACCAGTGGTCACCCAAGATGGAGTGTACATACTTGACATGGCGGCCAAGATTGATGCCACAGCAGATTACATCTGCAAGGCCAAATGGGGTGATGTGGATTTCCCTCCACCCTTTGGCAGAGAAGCTTATCCAGAGGTGAGAGGAAAGGACAGTAAAACAGCTTTATTTGGCACATTAGAGGCCATGGGGTTGTCATGGTTGTTGATATGAATGAGACTTTTTCATTGGTTTAATATTTTTCATTATGTAAGATATATGAGTGGGACAATTTGGTGGAATAAGATTTTTGTTTCTCCTGGACTTTGATTCAGATTAAGGTGTTCTCAATTACACCCTATGTATTTATATCTAGAAATCTTGTAGTTTGCTTTGTTGTGAACCACAGGCATGTCAACAGAGTGGAGTGAGAAACAGAGCAGGCATAATTTCATCCGAGCTCTCCAGACCACATGTACTGTACTGTATGCTAACAATAGGATCACAGATAAGCAAACAACTGATGAATTCCAAATGGAATCTGCAAAATATTTCAACTAAGTATCAGACCACTGGTATAAAAGTGCCGTATAAGTAAAGATAAAAAAATGAGCACGAGTGTGGAGAAAGTGAGCGGCGCTATCTTAGTAGTTGTCTATTCTTTGGTGTTTTCTCTGGAGTCACGAGTGTGCAGTCTGCTCAGTTAAGGTTAGTCATGCCTTGTTTATTTTTGCTGAGTCAGTATAAAGAAACACAGGGTTATGCCTCAGTGTCCTCTCTGTAGTCTGGTCCAGTATCTCATTACAGGTTCTTGCACACTTACACAAGAAAGTACAACCATGTGAGATTTATAGCCTATGTCACTTACTAAATGAATGTCAATATCAAAATAGGCTCGCATTATTACTTGATTCAAGCAACCGATGCCAAATACAGTCAACTCATGTTGGAGCGAAGCTGGGGCTGGAGCCTGGAGTGACTTAGCAGAACACACACACATAATGAAAATACTTTGAACTCACTTTATTCTGCTCACACGCTCTGTTTGGGACTGGAAGGCATTCCGCATAAAAATATTGAAAGCTGTCAAAAGTGAATGTGACTGCTTTAGGGTACAAATGTACCTCTACTTTCAGTGCCAGTCATTTTTTTCTTCACACATTAATGAAGAATGATGGAGTGAAGCTCATCTACAGTTTTTGCCAGTAACTTTCAACTATTACCCCAAGCTTAATAACATCTGCTGCAGGAAGGTAGAATCTTGTGTTTCATGCATTGAGCAGAGTTATATAACCATTCCTGTGATGTGTCCATTGTAGGAGGCCTATATAGCCGACCTGGATGCCAAGAGTGGTGCCAGTCTGAAGCTGACCCTGCTGAACCCTCGTGGCAGGATCTGGACCATGGTGGCTGGAGGAGGGGCCTCGGTAGTCTACAGGTACGCATCAGAAGCCCGTTGCTGATGAAGGGTGGGGTTTCTATTGAGCTTTGTTAGCTAGCTAGAGCTATGCAAAGTGCATTGCCTAATGAGGAGATACTTAACGTTCACCACTCATCTTAGTGGTCAATATTGTACATTTAGCTAATAGGCAGTGTCAGTGCACAATTCCATGATCCAAAGGTATTTAACAGTGGTCAAGTAGCTGGCAGAAAAATTGGTGCAGATCATCCGTGGTTGACAGAGTTGTTCAAAAGCCACCTGCTTCCACTTAGATAAAATTGTGTAATGATTGTAATGGAGTTTTGCCTAATTTCTCTGTATAGCAGAGACATGGATTAGTGTGCATATGTCTATTTTTTTTTTTTTTTGTTTGTTTGTTTGTTTTTGTTGGCCCTGTTTGTGTTTGGGTCTTGTATTGCTTGTGATGTTCTTTTTTGGGATAAAGCATCATATTGTACTATGTTGGAGAAAAGTATCACTGTTCATATTTTTGTATTGTCTAGTGCTGGTATTTTTGTATTTTCAGTCAAACTTGATACTTAAAAGGTTTGGTATGTGAAAGACTCTTCTGATCAGCAAGTATTGAAAAGAAGCAGATCACAGTATTTGACTGTGCATCTCCTCTGCTGCAGTGACACCATCTGTGACCTGGGTGGGGTGGACGAGCTGGCCAACTATGGCGAGTACTCTGGAGCACCCAGCGAACAGCAGACCTATGACTACGCAAAAACCATCCTCTCCCTCATGACCCGCGAGAAGCACCAGCAAGGTGGGCGTGGCCACAATGCACTTCACCAGGGTTAATCTTGTTTTCCCCAGCAAGGTCAAAGGGTGTTAAACACAAAGTCAAAGGTGTATTGGGAGTTGGGGGCAGGGGCTGCTTGTAGGTTAGTAGGTCATCTCCAGACATACTTGTGCAAGTCAATTTTGTTTGTATTGGTTAAATTATTTAAATTTTGGTTGTTTAGAATGTATATTTCTTCTAGACTTGAGTAAATTTGCTTTAAATATGACAGTGTTTGTCAGGTCACATCTCTGCAGTATGGCCTGCGGTCCTTGAATTGCTTGTTCTCCTTTAGTCACAAGGCCACTGTTCACTATTTGTATGTTGCCATCAATACAGTCCAAGGCTGTCAGCAAACTATGTAACTGAGGTGTCAAATTTCAGTTGTGGACTTACTGTCAACATGCTAACTTCTCTCTCTGGACCCTGCAGGGAAAGTGCTGATCATTGGAGGAAGTATTGCCAACTTCACTAATGTAGCAGCCACATTCAAGGTGAAACATATCAACTCCTACTTTATCTGAGACATTGTTTGTAAAGTAAAATGTGATTATTTTAACTCTACCAACAACTATTAGAAATGTTGTAACAAGGCTCCAGAGTGTGAACGAGTCTATAAAATTATCTTTTACCCTAAGGAAAACAGTACAGACTCATTGTGATTGATTCTAGTGTTTTTGAATGGCAAACTGTCAAAGCTTCATTCCTTGTGGATCCAAGCACTTCCGCTGTACTTGATTCAGAACTGTGTACAAACATTTTTTGAAACAATTCAGACAATTCTTAAGTCATCCATGTCCAGTAGCCACTCATTTTATTTTTCACTCAAGTATAACATTTTTGTTCATTTATAAAATACAAAAACAAATGTACTATTCAATATTCTGTAGACTGCAGCCTATTTCAGAAATATGTTACATTTTATACCTTATATAGAACATTTTCTATGCTTGTCCAGCAAAAACAGCATAATGACAACACTTGAGGTGCATGAGCAATTTCAACAGGTGACATATTTCAGTAGACATATTTCAATAGATAACATTGTAAAATTGTAATTTCTGGTATTTCCCGGGTCACTCAGCTACGCTTACATGACCTGACAGAAACACCTGTACGAATGTTTTCAAAGGATCTCTGCTTGTTTCTTTGCTCAGGGCATTGTCAGGGCCATCAAAGACTACCAGGGTCCTCTGAAAGAGCACGAGGTCACCATCTTTGTTCGGCGCGGGGGCCCCAACTACCAGGAGGGCCTGAGGGTGATGGGGGAAGTAGGTAAGTAATGCTAGTTGAAGATGGCAAAAGACAGGCACAAAGCAGGGGAATGAGATCAGTTTGGAGATGTGAACAGGTTAAGTTATGAAACATTCCTGAACATAAAGACAAACAACAGCCTTATTGACAGGGAAGCCCTCATTTTAACAAACATCAGACTGTACTCATTGGTCGTTTTAGCAGGTGCACTGATGTGTGTAGAGTTACAGAAATATTTTGTACAATAAGAAGTTATTTTCTTCTCTATACATGAAAGGCACTTTGACAGCTAATGAGACTGCAGAATGTTTTTGAAAGCAAGTGTTGGGTGTGGTTGAATGCCAGTCATTTGAAGGTTTTATATTTCCATGCTACCTCCACTGTCAGGGCATTGGGCATATATTAATTGGCAGTGATGTTTTTCAAATTGAGACAGTTGTTCAATTCCTGGGTGTGTTACTTCCTACAGGGAAGACCACAGGCATCCCCATCCATGTATTTGGTACAGAGACCCACATGACAGCCATTGTGGGCATGGCTCTGGGCCACCGGCCAATCCCTAACCAGCCTCCCATGGATGCACACACCGCCAACTTCCTCCTCAACGCCAGCAACAACGCTATGGTATTTTCAATGCAATGGCATATTGAAATAACAGGACCATGAACAAATCAACTATATACCTTTAAACATATTGGGATGTCTTGGCGATATGCATGGCATTCTCATCTGCTACCGGTCCAAATGATTGAAATAATTTGTTAAAAGGGGAAGGTACTGTTGTTGTGGTTACATTGGAGAGCTACTGAAAACAGGATTATTTCTCAACAGTCAACTGTTAAAGATATGTTATAACACTGGGGATACCACAAATGTCTTCAGTTTCTGTTTATATGTTGAAAAGCATTGTGTACTTAAGTGTTGTCCCTGCCTTATTCTGATACTACACAGTTATGTGCAGTACATTCAAGGTCATAGAGTCAAGGCTTTAGAAGGCTTTGACTTAGGTGTGGTCGGGTGTGGTCAGTTCATTATATAATTATCCAGTCAGGGTTTAAAGTTGTCAGGCACCATTCCTGATTTCAGGCATAGTGTTGCTTAAGATGACAAAATACCTGAACTGAGTACAGTCTACACATTTGCTCTGAGAAAATATTTCAGGCTTAGAAATTTTTCTTGCTGTAAGCCCTGTCCAAGATTTATATTGTCAATATAAGGACTTTAGGACTTCTATTTCATAAGCCATGGTCCTCCTTCAGCTAGATTTTTGAGCACTCAAAACATAGTAGTGTTTTTCTTTTAGACTAGAGCCCTTGTTCCCCCTCTGTCCCAGGGCAACACTATAGTTTCTGTCTCTTTTGTTGGTGACACCATTCCAGTATAATATTAAATGTTGATAGTTATACAGGCTGTTAAGGGCTTTCAAACCTGTTTGGCTTTCTTAGTTTCCCTTGAGATACTGCATGTTGGAGATAGGAAACCCTTTGTCTTGATAAATTTTGTAGCTGCTATATAATCAGCATGACTCCAAATGGCTAGGTGGAAGCACAAATTTTAAAATCCAACACAAAGCACTGTCAGGAGCCTCTAAATGGAGATGAGTTTTTAACAAAGCTGCACAAATAAAGAAACTCTTTTCTCCACTTAATGAGTAGTTCCACTCACCACATCTCTCTACCCCTCTCTGTCGTCGTCTTCCTCTGGGCTCTGAATAATGCAAAGCTTGTATCTCTCTCTTCCCTGTGCCAGACTCCAGCTGCCACAAGGACAGCCTCGTTCTCTGAACACAGAGCAGCTAATGATGCCACTCCAGCCAAAAAGTCAAAGGCAGGTCTCCCAGCAGGTAACTAATGCAACGGGACTTGTCTTTCCACTGCTTCTTATCAGCAAGACTCCATGCATTTACTTACTCATACACTTATCCTTTGCTGTCTGCTTCTTTATTTCTCTTATTGTTGCTCTCTGTATTTCTCCCTCTGTCTCCCGCTGTCGCTGCTGTTCTGCATTTTAATTTTCTTTCTATTTCTCCTTCCTTCACTTGTTTTGCCTCCGTGCACTCGGTCCCCTCACCTTCATCTTTTTCACGCTTGTTTCTCTAAGACTCTCTTCACTCTATACTGTGGCCCCTGAAGAATGTGGTCACAGGGGATTGGAAAGGTAAGTGGTGGGTGTGCCATGCCCTCACCCAGCTCTGCCGCCCACACTCTACATTTGGTTTGGCTTTCTTCTTGACCCCCACCCCACCTAATCTAGATGTAAAGGAGTGTGTCTGTGTGTGGCTTTGATACCTGCATTTCTGCATCACCTCTGTGCTGCCTCCTGGTTCAAAAATTCAAATGGGTACATTTCATTCTCTTCTGTAAAAAACAAAAAACAAAAACAACAACAACAAAAAAAGTCAATCTCCACCTCACATTCAGTACATTTGCATGCACGCAAGAAACCAGTGACCGGGTTATGGCAGGAAATCGGGTAACACGTTTACATGTGTTAACTTATGTCGATTGCTGAAAATCCCAGTAAACACACACTCCCCAATAATGGGGTTTCTGACAGCAGAGCAAGTGTGTTTTCCGTTTCCTTATATTTTTTTTTGGAGTTTTTACTCTCCCCAGTGTTTTACAAATTGTGTTAATTATGTTTATCTTGTCAGTTTCCTTATTCGCTCTCTTTTCCTGCACATGTGCACACACAAAAAGCCATTCAGAAATCCAGGTAAGGGTTTACATGGCCCAGTGATTGGGTTTCTCCAGGAGAAATCCAGTATGAATAACCCGATTTCTCTTAATCCCTTACCCCAATTATGAAAACTGGCTTTCTCGTTTACATGGTATTTAAGAAAGTAAATAACTCCCCGTATGTGGTGAATAACCCGATTACTGAAGTGCATGTAAATTCAGTAATTGTCAGTCACAGGCCTAAATAAAGACTGCTAGATAACCCTTAAATTAAGCAGATCATTAATTTTCTAACACACTCAAATTGGTGACAAATCACTTTAAATCAAACTGGAGATTTTGAGAGTAGATCCGTTTTTGTGGACTTACGGTTGGGTATTGATGTGTAGGGTTTGGCTGTAGAATTACAAGACAATAGTTCTTATCTTGGCTGCGTGGCAGTGACATTTTGATTGTGGCTTGAGGACAATCTTAGTTTGCCTTTTTACAGCAGCAGCAAAGTAAATTTGACACAGCTAAGGCATGCTCTGTAGCAGCTGAGCTTTGCATGCTCTTTCCTCTGCTGTGATTCATGTATTTCTTGGAGACTGTTTAAAAAAAATAAAATAAAAACAAAAAGTAACACGCAGTTGACAGAATGCATTGAAACATGTTACATGAATAAGATCAAGATGCACTCATTGTTTTGTTCTCTTTTTTTGTGCTCATTGTGTCATATTTGTGTTTCCATCCTGTGGGGTCACAGAAGCACAAGCCTCTTCAGGCTGCAGCGGAGGTAGGGAAGGTTGTGAAAAACCTGTCCTCCTGCCTTCTCCCCCCTCTCTCCTCCTTAATTTCCCCCCTCCTCTGTCTGTGCTCTGATGTCTCTCCTCAGCCTCTCCCTCATTTGGGCGCTCTCATGGTGACTGGCTCACCTTTAAGGGCTCTGTTTCCTTAAGTGAACTTGAATTGATAGAATAAGCATTCCCATTCAAATTGGCATAAATGGATGGTCTTTTGTCTGGTACAGCTTAAGATGGATGCCACATATTGTTTAATAGTGTTGTCAGAAAATGAGCCTTGGTGGAAGTTAGCCCTGGGCTGTAGTTTCTTGACACCATTATCAGGATTCCATTTAGGAGTAACTTCCCAAAGAAATGATCATCACAGCTGGAAGTGACCTTTCTATCAGTTCAAATTTTGCAGTTTCCCTCAAAGACCAGTGTTACACAGTACCAGAATAGTTGTCCTCACTGTAGGTCCACAACTTCTGTGGATCAGATATAATAGGACAGGGCAGTGAGAGGGCACACGGAGGGGCGACTTGAAGGAATGGAGAAAATGTGTGCCTGGTTTATTTTACTCTAAATAACTTCAAACCGCATTATACAGTAACTTGCCACTGGTTAAAAGACAACTCATATCATTGTTAAACTTTAATTTTTCTGATCTGTTTGCAGAATAATTTGCTTACCATGCTTTAGTCTGCCCAAAGTGATCCCCTTAGTTTTAGTTCAATAATGTATGTACAAGATGCACACAGACTGTTATGAGGGCTAATATCACAACCTACTGATGCAACCTTTTGTCTTTGCAGCTAATTTCTGCTGGTGTGTTTTGTTGCGCTGTCAGTTGCCTTTAACAATATTGCTATGTTAAGGGTCGCTGTGACATTTGGAACTTGCTGCTTTGAATATTTTCATCAAACACATGTTCAGGGGTACATAACTGGGTTGTTAACATTTTTTAGAGGGTTTTCCCTGTCTTTTAAGCTAAGGTGCTATTGTTGCCACAGAGTGATGGGGGATTTGCCTATTTTGCTAAAAAGCCATTTAGAAACACTGTACAAGGGAAGGGAAAGCAGGGAAGCCCCTTGTTTTTTTGTCCAGGGGAGTGAAGTTTTTGCTAACAGTGTGGCTAACTGTACTATAGCTTGTAGCATCACAACATATTTGTCAGTATAGGTTTGCAGCCTCATCAAAGGATCCTTTTGCTTTTTTCCCCCCATTTAATTTTGACAGAATACAAATCCTACATACATGACTTGCTAATCCAAATTTTGAATTACCTGTGAGTCTTATTAACATGCTGGAAGTGCATGGTATTTGTTCAGGGCTAAGTAGAGTCATAGATAGCATGCCAAAATGTGCAGGGTTAATTTTAACTAATAACAATGTGGCTCAGAGTGTCCCCCATCCCATGTCTCCCATCACCCTACCAACACCACTGCAAATTAAAATGATCATCCTGTTTCAAATTAAGTGTGACCTGTATCCTTCCTGGGAGTTTTGTGTGTACTCTGCTTGCTACCGCCCTCATTCCTGCTGCGTCCCTGAACACAAGCCCCTGTCTTATCTGTGTTTTCTCCCTCTCCCTCCCTCTCTTCCTCCGCTCGATGTCGTCTCTCTCCCACAGCCAAAGCCACCACCCTGTTCAGCAGACACACCAAGGCCATCGTCTGGGGCATGCAGACACGTGCCGTGCAGGGCATGCTGGACTTTGACTACGTGTGCTCACGGGACGAGCCTTCAGTGGCAGCCATGGTCTACCCCTTTACGTAGGTTCCCCAAGTTCTCAATATGTTTGCCTGAACTGGGTGTAAATAAAAAAATAATTGCATGTATTACAAAAAAATACTGTCAGGACAAATACTTCAGTGCACAAATTGGAGGATAATGGCGATGTACATATAATGTTTTATTTTTTCTCCATACAAGGTAAGATGAGGCAACACACACACACTGACATTGTGTGAGTGCCAGCTGTTACTTATAAGTTCATCACATTAAGGTTTTCATCCTCAGTTTCTGCTTTAACACAGTATGTCAAACATTAGTCATGTTCTTTCAGGGTCAGTCACGAAATTTGGTTGCTCTACAGACTCACCACCACTTTCTTATTTCTTAGTATTAACACATTTGAAGATAAGGAAAAAAATCGATACTTAAATTGATGTATTTTCTTTTATCCAACTCATACTGTTGTATAATTTCACTCGTTGCAATTTCTAATTTTGAACACTGGAGGAAGGAAAAATCCTGAATGCCATTGGTGACAACAGGTCTCCAGATCTACAAATTTGAAGTCATTCGCTCCTGAAACTTCATGCAACAAAACTGTCCTACCAAAGTAACATATAACTTAATGCAAAACACCACAGCTCTATTCTTCTATTGACGCTGCTACTTTAGTGTATCTGAAATCAATCCGTCTGTCTTATGTAGTGGGGATCATAAGCAGAAGTTCTACTGGGGCCACAAGGAGATCCTCCTGCCAGTCTACAAGAACATGGCTGATGCTATGAAGAAGCACCCTGAGGTGGATGTTCTGATCAGCTTTGCCTCACTGCGCTCCGCCTTTGACAGCACAATGGAGACCATGCAGTACCCACAGGTAGGCAACACACAGCACATTTATTTATATTCAGTAATCTCATACTTTACCGCATTGTTGTCTGGGATTCAGAAAAGACAATGAAAGTCCCTTGTTTGAATTCCAGTTGATCCTTACTTGTCTATTTGTGTCTCCAGATCCACACCATTGCCATCATAGCAGAAGGCATCCCTGAAGCCCAGACAAGGAAGATGATTAAAATGGCTGACGAGAAAGGCGTTACCATCATTGGCCCCGCCACGGTATGCAGTCTTGCCACACCAGCTAATTATGTCTACTGAATGCATGCACTGATGCATTGAAATACTAGTTTGTGAATGTAGTGGTTATTGTTTTTGTCTTTGGGTGTGCTCTTTTCTAAGCAGTGAATCCAGGAAGACAATATCTATATATGGAGACAGCAAGCACATAAATTAATTTTATATTTATAAAATTCTGGGACACAGGTTGGTGGCATCAAGCCAGGTTGTTTTAAGATTGGCAATACAGGCGGCATGCTGGACAACATCCTGGCGTCCAAGCTGTACCGGCCCGGCAGCGTGGCATACGTGTCGCGCTCTGGGGGCATGTCCAATGAGCTCAACAATATCATCTCCCGCACCACTGATGGCGTCTACGAGGGCGTGGCCATTGGAGGAGACAGGTAATTCAGCCTCAGAAGGCCTTGTCACACAGGAAAGTTGATGGGAAGAGTCAGAGGGTAGTGGCTTGAGTCCCCAAGTGTTCTTGAAAATGTTAAAGAAAACTCAATGCTTAAAGTTCTCAGGCAGCATACCTGATTTCAGACATGCATATTTTACATTCATAAAATACTTATTGAATATATATTTTCCCTGGACAACTTTTCAGGCTTTAAAGCATGTTTTTTATTCATATATACACTCCAAATCTCCTCTGGAACCCATATTACGACCTCTTCAAACTGATCCACCATAGACTATATTTGAATGGACTACTGTGACAGTAAAGCCGCTAGTGCAGCAACAAACAATTTGCATTTCCTGGCTGGCTGGCAAGAGAGAGAAAAATAATAATATATATATTTTTTTTAGATAGCTCCCTTTTCCACAGAAACATATTGCTCTCTGAGCTAGCCTTTTTCCAAAAGGAAGTATTAAACCTCATGCTGTCTTGTGTGATTCCTCTCTAAGCCTGGCTGTTGTGGTCTTCTCTGCCCAGGTATCCAGGCTCCACTTTCATGGACCATGTCCTCCGTTATCAGGACACTCCAGGGGTTAAGATGATCGTGGTGCTGGGAGAGGTGGGACTAGACCCTTCATTATTTATATTTTCAGAATAATGTGAACAGCTTTAAGCTTGTGGAACTGATGTGGTTTTGTCTATGTTACTTGGGCCATGTGTATTAAATAAATTTAATGTGTGGAAAATCTACTCTGTGGGCATTAAACTTAATTAATCTCCTATTATGAATATTGTTTTCACTCTTGACTCCCTAGATTGGCGGCACAGAGGAATACAAGATCTGCCAGGGCATCAGAGAGGGCAGGATAACCAAACCTGTAGTGTGCTGGTGTATAGGAACATGCGCCACCATGTTCTCTTCAGAGGTCTGTTAGCTGTGCTGAAGGAGCTGGCTTTGGATTTTGTGTTAAAACTTAAAGTAAACCTAGAGTTTCCAGTTAGTGATCTTAACTTGTGTGATGCTGCTGCCTTTAGGTTCAGTTCGGCCATGCTGGGGCTTGTGCCAACCAGGCTTCAGAGACAGCGGTGGCCAAGAACCAGGCCCTGAGGGACGCTGGAGCCTATGTACCCAAGAGCTTCGATGAACTGGGCGATGTCATCAAGTGAGAAGTTCAACATGTGGTCATCTCACAGGGTTTTTTTTAGTGAATAATATGGAGGGTTTCTCACTGACATTGTACATGTGCTGTGAAACAGGACAGTTTATGATGAACTGGTGGCCAATGGTACCATTGTTCCTGCTCAGGAGGTCCCGCCCCCAACAGTGCCTATGGATTACTCTTGGGCCAGGGTAAGACATTTGCTCATTAACAGATGGGATGTACGTTTTCACGCTGCAGTGATTACATGTGTCATACAACTGTGCTAAAATGTGCTGTACTGTTCCTTTGTTCTCCAGGAATTGGGCCTGATCCGTAAGCCAGCCTCTTTCATGACGAGCATCTGTGACGAGCGAGGCCAGGAGCTCATCTACGCCGGCATGCCCATTACAGAGGTCTTTAAGGAGGAGATGGGTCTTGGAGGGGTGCTGGGCCTGCTCTGGTTCCAACGCAGGTAGGTGTGAGGACTAGAGTCATTGGTGCTGTGGAGCAGTTTGGCATGGGAACCAGTGATTGGGAGAAATAAGACTTGGCTCTTCCTCTTTTTGCATGATGGTTCTTAAGCCTGAAGAAAAATGAGTGAACTGAACCTAACAGAGCCTTGTCACTGTTGAAGTTTTCAGTGTTTTAGTCTCTCAAGGAAAGGATCCCACTGAAAACCTTTTAGAGACAATAGAGGGAGTCAATGTCACTTTGTTGGCGAAAGGCATGGGATTGCGCCACCATTATTACTGAGCAGTGTGTTTTGCTTAAATTCTTACAGATGCTATACACTTTGGCTTTGCCGCACTGTTCAATGGATTTGTTCATTTGCTTTTTCCGTCACTAATACAATACAGTACAAATGCAATACAAAGAACACAAAAGGAAAAATGTTTATACAGGGAAAAAGCTCACAAAGAAAGTCAAGGAGTGATATGAAGAAAACTATCCAGTGTGAATCCGTATGAACTACAATGACTGGACTACTGATCCGGATGCGCTGCCACCAATAAGTTCTCAACTCCCAGAATACATGGTTATAAAATGTTCCCAATCACTTGCTGGTCAGTTTGACTTAAAATACCCTAGCAATACGCAATGGACGCCTTGTTGACTTTACGTTTGGTTCATTTTTTTCCCCAAACTGTCTGCTAATGTGTTGATTGTATTGATTGATTTGATTACGATCTTCCGGTGGAGAAAGGTGAGGCAGAGTGAATAGTCTTTGCCAAGGGGTGCTGCATAAGCTTTGCTGTGCTCCTGTCCAGGTTGCCACGCTATGCCTGCCAGTTCATTGAGATGTGCCTGATGGTGACCGCTGATCACGGCCCTGCAGTTTCTGGTGCCCACAACACTATTGTCTGTGCCCGTGCTGGCAAGGACCTCATCTCAAGCCTCACCTCTGGCCTGCTCACCATCGTTAGTACTGCTCACAGACATACTTACACTCTTCAACTGATCAACAGCACAGATTAGAGTAATAATGACAAATCAGGGCATCCCAGTGGCTCAGTCAGCTAAGGTATATTCCCATGTATTTGCCATGCCCTGGGTTCAAATCTGACTTGAGACATTTGTCCTCTTTTATCCCTTTATCTCTCTTTCATTTCCCATTGAATGCGCAAAATTTTGAAAGTACCCACCACAGCGTTTCTGTTCAGAAACATGCTGAAGTACCTGTTTTTGTGTTGCAGGGGGATCGTTTTGGAGGAGCTCTGGATGCAGCAGCTAAGCAGTTCAGCAAGGCCTTTGACAGCGGCATGCTGCCCATGGAGTTTGTCAACAAGATGAAGAAGGATGGCAAACTGATTATGGGCATCGGTCACAGGGTCAAATCAGTGAGTAGCGCTTATCACCTTTCATATGTGATTATCGGTCATGACCATCAAAGCGGTTATGATCTAAAAACGATGCCCTTTTTTAAATAAACAGAAGTCAGTGAATTGAAGTTTAATATATGACTGGATTGCAATTCAAATAAATAAATGAGAGTAAGATTTGAACCTCTTCTTATTAATTACTTGATCAAAACAAGACAAGCAAAATGCAGTTTTGGTCTTCAGCAGTATAGAATGGATTTCTGTCTCTCTCTTTTTAGATCAACAACCCCGACATGCGAGTGCAGATTCTGAAGGACTTTGTTAAGCAGCATTTCCCCTCCACTCAGCTGCTGGACTATGCCCTGGATGTAGAGAAAATCACCACCTCCAAGGTACTTGTCAACTCCTTGCCACCTGCCGCTTCAGCCCTTTTTTAAGTACATGCATTCTTTTATCCAACCAAATCAAATGGGTCATCATGTGCCTGAATATAACTGGAGAGCTGAGTGAAGCATGTGAAATGAAGACTTTGTCCCTGAGGCTGTCCACACAAAAAAGAAGAATCTCAGCAAATAATGTAATGAAGTCAGATCATTACTCAGCCTTTTTGAATATAATAAACTATGTATCATTTTTATATTAAAATGAAAAGGCGGTTTAGAATGTCTAATTTTTCCTATATGAATTCAAATAATGCCAGTACAAAACATTAAGGAGTGTTTGCTGGTTGGCTTGCTTAGTCATATTCCTCTGGATTGCAAACAAAAGTATTTGTCTTTATTATTTTCAGAAACCCAACCTGATCCTGAACGTCGACGGCTTTATTGGAGTTGCCTTTGTGGATCTACTGAGAACATGTGGTGGCTTCACACGGTAAGAGCATTAAACTAGGAAGAGTCTGCAGGGGGCCAACTCAGTAAGAAGGGATTTTGTAAGAGCAGCCAAAACACCAATGCCACTTTTTCAGCACTTTTTAGAGTGCTTAAAATATATTATACCGAGAAGAGCTAACTTGATTCAGTACTTTGAATGGATTTGTCTGAGACCATTACTTCGGATAATTTTAATAATTTTACATTTTCAAATAGTTATTTTTTTCCTATATATAAATATCAAACTGATATATGTATTTGTGCATCTAGTTTGCAGTCTTGTATCGTTTCTTACGTGGATTTGGCTGAATGTTGAACCTTTTACAGAGATGAAGCAGATGAGTTTGTGGAGATTGGCGCACTGAATGGGATCTTTGTCCTTGGCCGGAGTATGGGCTTTATTGGTAGGTGCCATCATGATGGAGCATTAATGATGACTAGCTGGAGGATTAATAAACAAAGACATCTGACTCTCTGTCTCTTATTTCAGGCCACTACCTGGACCAGAAGAGGCTGAAGCAAGGTTTGTACCGCCACCCCTGGGATGACATCTCCTATGTGCTTCCTGAACATATGTCCATGTAATCACGACATCGCACAGCAGAATGCACTCCAGATGTGACTGCCCGAAGCAGACAGGCAGCGTTTCACCACCTCACTTAATCTTTACTCATAACAGCAGCTGCCTTGAGAAAACTGGCAGGATGATTCTGGAAACCATAATACTGGATGGTTGAGGTATATCTTGAGTACAAGGGGAGGAATAGTTTTTATGGATTAAAGGGTAAACCATGTTTTTAGATTTAGATTTTTGTCTATCTATTTAAATAGGGTGTAACTTATTGTTTTGAACAAAGAGCCAAACCAATGCAAACTACAGCAACTGCAGCAAAAAAAAATAGATTGGTACTCAGAAAAATGCACACAAAACTGTTTCACACAGTTGGTACGAGGGCAGGATTCACAGCTTATTTTTTCATGACCCCTGCGTTATGGAGTCTGATTAGGTAACCTGCGGTAATAGCTGCTGACGGCAATGTTTTTAGCTCATGTTCAAGCTCAGCAATACTGTAACTTGTCTCTTTTTTTTACTGTATTAAGCAGAATTAACCAATGGTCTAATATTTTATCAGCATTTGCCCTGTTTGGCCCTTTCTGGGTGACTGTCTATTGCACCTTAGTATAAACACTAGGAAATCTATAGCTAATTTTACTCTGTGAACTTCCTTCTCCAAATAAATTCCACTCCCACTGAGAGAGAGATCCCTGAACTGTGATCAGCACAAGATAAACCAAAGTCAATTTTAGGAATTTGTTGTTATTGTCGTTAAACTGAGTTAAAGAGATGGTCCAGTGGTAGATGGCACAGGGCTTATCTGAATCCAATGTTTTTAAAAGAGGCATTGGAGTGGAAAGAGATGAACCAAACACGTGAGATAACACTGTATATGATTTTAAAGTGTCACTTAAACATCGCCTTTCCGAATACAACCTTGTTTGCGAAACAGTGGTTGGAATTCATCAGTTGAAATAGTTTCAATATTTGAGGAATTTATGTTCAGATCTTTCACCTTTTAAGTACTGTACAAATTGGACTGCAAGTGTTTCCATTCTGAGTTCACAGTTTTTATGATTTATCAAAAAAAGGAAAATGAAGAAGCATCAAACTGGGATTAATGAAATGCTACATGAGTGTGCCCTGTGAGTCTTAAATGCAGCTTTTGGCGAGGGACCATGAAGGCAGGTAACCTTATCTTGGGAGAAATAAAAGTATTAATGGTACTATGGGCCTCTGGCTTTGTAAAAGAATTGTCTAACTTTCTGTGAAGACTTGACAAGAACTCAAGATGCTTTGTAACTGCCCACTGTACGGCCTGCTATCTTTGTTTTGCTGTTTTTATTTAACTGTGAAATAAATGCTTTTTTTAATATATGCTGTTATATAGTAGTATAATAAAGAACTTGTTTTACTTTTCATTTTGCCTATTGTGGTATTGTGTATGACTCTCTATTGTGAGTGTAAGTGCATTGTCTGCACAGAGCAGGAATAGAGAGGCATGACCTAAATTGACCTATTGATAATGGTGATGTGGGTTTAGTTCAAACTTGCAAAAATGTTGCTTCCTCAGCAGATCTGCATTTTGAAGATATTCCTGGTCAGAGTTAAGGGTTTTTCCGACCTGGTTCTGTGAGCTTTGTTTGTAGGGTCACATTCATTTGCAAATGCATAAAACCACATTGGAACTGGAATTAAATGAATACTGCTAAAAAATTGTGACTTAGGACACTCAAGGTCAGTAAATAGTAATAGTTTGTAAATAGTCTCTAACTTTCTGCTCTCGCATAAGCTGGTCAAATTCACAATGTGTCACATCGTTATGTAGTCTTGAGCTGTTGCACAACACTTAAGGAAGAATCACTGCAGGCTAAATGAATGTTTTAGGTTTTTAACTTGTCCCCCACTTTTATTTGATTGTTAGACCAACAGTGCTGCCTCTTGCTGCAAATGCTCCAAATTTTCTGAGTTGAAATCAACCAGGCAAGTTCAAGAGGGCAACAAACCCAAACTCTAAACACCGCTGTCATATTTCCTGCTGTTTCAAACAAAGTTTCATTGGAAATTGCACATTGGCATCATATATCGACTTAGGGGGACTCCCGTTTACTAATCTGTACTGTAATACAAGCAAATAATTAAAACAGATTCCGATTTTTTTTCAAGCGTATGACTGTAATCAGAAACGCATTAGTGGTAAGAGTTACTGTTTTTTTCCCGATTCATTTTTATTGTGATCGTGTGTTGCTGTCTTTTCAATAACTCCTTTGTAGTTTGGTAAAAGAGCTAATATGTAGTCCAAAGAAAAAGATGAAACCTGTTAACCAGCAAAACTAGTCCATAGTTCTTACAAAAATATTATCGTGATAGGAGATGTAAAAAAATGTGTAATGTAGAATCACCATACACTCAATATTAACACACGACAAGGCACTACATAAGTATTTAAAAAGTATTATGGTGATACCATAAAAATAAGCTGCCATAAAGTAGTCCGGTCAGCTCACTACCTTGACGCACCTGTTCTGTGGCACCCCTCTGCGCAGGCTCAGTGCGACGTCACGATCTGTAGCTGCTTCCGTGTTTTTCCAACCAAAAGCTACGCATGTCAGTTTTTGAATGTTTATTTACCTGCGTTGTATGCACCTATGACTTCTTTCCAAAGATAGCGCAAAGCCTTCCTCTGAAACTGAGACCAGCAGCTGCCGATATGGCAGCGGCGGCACCGACAGCGGAGGATCCAAGCCGCCCCGCTGCACAAGGGGCGCTAACAGGTGACGGAGAACCTGAGGAGGCCGAGCACTTCACATGCTCGACCCACTGCTCGGAGCTGGCACGTCGGCAGAACGAGCAGAGAAAGGCTGGGCTCTTTTGCGACGTGACGCTGGTCTTCAGCACGGGTGGGGAGTCCAGTGATAGAGCCCAAACATTTGAGGTATCTGGTCATCGTTCGGTTTTATCCGCGGCCACAGACTACTTCACTCCGTTGCTGGGGGGACAGTTTTCAGAGTCACTGTCGAGGCGAGTCGAGATCAAAGAGTGGAGCTCAGAGACAGGACCCGACCCAGAGACGGTGGAAAGCGTCATACAGTTCATGTATACGGGGGAAATGCGGGTAACCACAGGCAATGTGCACGAAGTGTTGGAACTTGCTGACAGGTAACTATCATGTAGTTGAGGTGAATCAGAACAATAACCAGTGGCGTGCCCAGACTCTCAAAGGGCCAAGGGCCAAACATATTTAAGGTGGCACCTCCTCTGTATTAACATGGGAATTATTTCAGTATTTTCAAAGGGGCCCTCTTTGAAAGCATTGAAATAATTCCCATAATTCCATTCACAAATGTACTGCAAGAGTTAGTGTTTCCAGGCCAGCTGTGCACACCAGTGTATTTGGGTGCCCCTGTGGTTGAAAACAGTTTTTGCCCAAAGTCCCTTATGACTTAGGTCAAAAATAAAAGATGTGATTGTCTCAGTAGGGAATGACAAAAGTAATGGACTCATGTGCCCCTATGGTAGGAAAAGAAACATGCTTCATTTTATCCATTAGGATAAAATGAAGTATGACAGTGTCAAGTATAGACCTACACTCATTACATAAAATAAAAAAAGAAAGGCATTTTGACACTTGGAGTAAAAAGGGCAGCAGTGATCACCCTGCTCACCGATCTCCCTCTGTGCACACCACTGACCAGAACATATATTTCCATGTCATTTGCCAATACACACAATATATAGTAATAAGCATATGAAACATGGTCACTAATTGATTGACAGAGATGCTAGTCCTATGCTATGCCTTTACCATTGAAGTAGTCTGATAATTCTGATGTGTGCACACTGCCAGGTTCCTATTGGTGCAGCTAAAGAAGTTCTGCGGAGAGTTTCTGAGGAAGAAGTTGAGTCTGACCAACTGCGTAGCAGTGCACAGCCTGGCCCACATGTACACCCTGGACCAGCTGGCCCAGAGAGCTGCCGAGATGATCCGACAAAATTTCCACGAAGTTATCCAGGATGAAGAGTTCCTCACGCTGCCTTTCCACCTGGTGCGTGACTGGATGTCTGATAGTGAGATCGTTGTGGACTCTGAGGAGGAGCTCTTTGAAACCGTGGTAAAATGGGTGCAGCGGAATACAGAGGAGCAAGAGAAGCACTTTGAGGAGCTGTTCCGGCTTTTAAGGCTGCCCCAGATCGCGCCTATTTACCTGACACGAGTTGTGAAAAAGGAGCCCTTGGTGGCCAACAGTGCAGTTTGCCGGCAGCTGGTATCTGATGCCCTTGAGGGCCATGCTATTCGCTGTGAGCGTCTCAGGTCAGCTGACGTAGAGCTCTGGTCATCCTACATGGCAAAGTTCCAGCCACGCTTTGGCCAGAACATGGATGTAATCATGGTAGTGGGTGGTGTGTCAGAAGGTGGCGACTATTTGAGCGAGTGTGTGGGCTACTTTGTTTATGAGGACCGTTGGGTCAACCTGCCGCACATTCACAACCACCTAGATGGACATGCCATTGCAGTCACTGACAGCCATGTTTATGTGGCAGGGTCCATGGAACCCGGCTTTGCGAAGACTGTTGAGCGCTACAACCCCAGGCTCAACACCTGGGAGCAGGTCAGCAACCTGACCACCCGCAAGCACTCCTTCGGCCTCACATGTGTTAAAAACATTCTCTACAGCATTGGCGGCCATGGCAACTTCAGCCCAGGCTTCAAGGATGTCACTGTCTACGAGCCGGAGCAGGACAAGTGGCACAACATTGAGTCAGCGCCGAAGATTTTACGAGATGTTAAAGCAGTGAGCGTGGAGGACCGCTACGTGTACGTGATGGCCCGGACGCCAGTGGACACAGACATTGATGATGGGCTGAGGACTGTGACCTCACGCTATGACACAGAGAGCCGGCAGTGGCAGGAGGTGGACTCTTTTCCGCTCATCGATAACTACTGTATCTTTCAGATGGCTGTGGCATCCACCAACTTCTACCACACAGCTTCCTGTTGCCCTAAGAGCTACAAGGTAACAGACGAGATTGCTCAGCAGAAAATAAGCAGCCCCATCTCTGATGACATCCTTGAGAGTCTGCCTTCAGACGTCACCAGCATTGAAGGGGCTGCTCTTTGCTACCTGGGTGAAGATGTCTTCATCATTGGCGGGTGGAAGAATAGTGATGACG
>OMKZ01055714.1:93727-107040 GCA_900302535.1 Neoniphon sammara
AAAAAAGTATATATTATATTATATATTATATTAGAAGAAAAGGCATAAGACATTTTTTAATGTCTGTCTTTTTTTAGTCTATTGACAGTGGAGACATATGTGAAATATAGAGGTTTGTTAAAGACAGAAATATGGATTGAATGAATAGGATGGGAATATAAAATATGCTACAGGCCTCTAACACCCTGATCCACAGAAACTGTTATAAATAAGGACTTAACAATAAGCTTTTTGTATTTTACAAGATCTTGTTCTGAAACTTTAGTAGAGTAAAAGACAACCCTGTTTTTCTGGTCCATCTAAAAAGCACAAAAAAAATCAGTTCATTTTTCAAAAAGACTTAAATATAAGTCTGCCTCCAATATCTTCAGTAACACCAGTGTAAGTGCTTTTTAAATGGACAGAGGAAGGCCAAGTTTACTTAAATCATATGGACCTCTTAAACACCTGAGCTGTTTGTTTAACAGAAATTTTGAAGTTACATATCCGTGGCACCTTTAATTATTTACTATGCAGTCTTGATTAAGACAGTAAACTATTTTGTTAGTGGATAAATAAAAAATGAACAGCATTCTAGATAGCTCTTAAATACTGTTTATCATAGCTGTAGTACTTTTTCAGTTTTATAAGATTCTTTGACTTGAGATCACATAGAAAAACTGAAACCACACAAATCTTTCTTAAAAACAGTTTCATCAATCTGAACATCAGGGACAAATGAATGCACTTGCTGCTTGTTGTAGGCCAGTTTTAGCAAGTGCACTCACTTGGAAATACCACATCAAATACAACAAATTACACAACACAGAACTATATAAAAAGATCCTTTGTGCTATTTTCTTGTTATTTGAAATACTGTCACATGTGATATGGAAAACAATAGAAAAATGGAAGCAATATATGTTTTTCTTGAAAACATTTATCAATGTTAACATCAGGGACAAATTAAGGTGCTTGTTTGGTAGGTCAGTTTAACAAATGCAGTCACTTTGAAATACCACATCAAACACAAGCAATCACACAACACAGAACCATATAAAATATCCTTTCCATTATTTTCTTGTCATTTCAAAACACTGTCAAATGTAACATGAAGAATATTAAAACATGAAGCTGAAAGGGAAAATCTCTCTAAATGTTTCTAAGGTGTTTGGGTTTATCCCTGAGAGAGATTGTGTGTGTGTGTGTGTGTGTGCGTGTTTGTGTGTGTGTATGAGTGTGTGTGTGTGTGTATATGTGTGTGTATGTATGTTCTTCTCATCACAATTCCTCGTGCTTCGCCGCTTCCCTTTCCTTGTCCTCATCCACCTTCAGTTTGAGTTCGTTGGCCGTGATGACTCCGTCTTCATTTCGGTCCTGGTTCTTGAACATGTCGGCAATAATATCGTCAGGGGTTATCCCAGGCTTCATACGACCTTTGCCCTCTGCCACCTGCAGCTTGATGAACTCTGCAAACTAAAAAGTTCAAATGAAGAACTTTGTCAGTAATGATGTGATGTGATTGGACTGGCTCAGCTGGTAACTAAGGAAGCAGCCAGGACCTCGCTCCAGCCAAACCCTCAAGTATACGTGTTGATTTCATGTCCTCAGAAAAAAAAAAATGAATTAAATGGTTGTTCCATAGACCCAGATGTACTAAAGGACTGCTCTTGTGCAAATTAAACAGTAGCAGTCTGATCTACTAGTACAGAGTGCAGGGAATTTACACCTGGAGGAATTTACCTCTCGCTATGGTCCTGTGGTTACAGGTCTTTCATTGCAGCTCCAAGGCTGCAGCCAACCCTCTGAAACAGACTGTTTGAATGCTTCTTTGCTTTGTATTTTTGCCTTATTGCATAAGAATTTGTGAACCATGTGCCAGAAAAGACCACAAGTTCAGTTTGTGCCCTCCTTCCTGCTCAGAAACATGAAATAACCATTTATAGAGGTTTCAAAAAATTCCGCCAACTGTCAGAGCACAAAATTCCTGCTCCGGTCTACTCAAGATTTCCTAGGCGCTGTCGCCTACCATTTGAAATGATTATAAAGGTATTGTTAATGTTAACTTACCTCCTCTTTTGGCACCTCTTGGTTCTTGTCAACATCCAGTGCTTCAAACAGGTCAGCGGGACTATCTCCGAGCCACACAAACAGGTAACCAGGTGGCACGCCCTTCTCAAGGCTCACCAGTTCAAGCTCAAAGACCAGCACAGCACTGCTTGGCACACCAGGGGCTACCAGATAGAGACCGAGAGAGAGATTTTAGACTTTATAATAGAATACCTTCAGTTTTATTATCATTATCTGAAGATGTAGTGCAGGATTTTAAGAAGCCTATCAGTGTCCATCATAAACTGAATGCCTTCAGTTCATACAAAAAAAAGATCTTTCAATTTTTTTGTATTTTATTAGTGATACTAGCAGAAATCAGTGAGACTAAAGAAGTCATTCGATTAAATCTGTGGAATTTAAACATTTTTGGTTTCATAACCTAGTTTACTGTATAACAGAACCTAAATATGATTACTCGGCATAGGTTTTCAGCCACATGTACATTGATAACATACTAAAACTGTTTGTGTATCTTCCCTTCCCTGGATGTACCAAAAAGGAGCCTCTTGAAAACATGAGCCATCTCTTTGAGGTGAAGCTAGTACCACTGTACTTCTGAAAGCAAAGACTACAGTGTTCTCCTGTGCGGTGCTTGTTGGCTGTTAGGTGGGGCAGCAGGAGTCTCTCACCTCCTTGCTCTCCGTGGCCCAGGTGAGGCGGCACAGTGACCACCCTTCTCTCTCCCACACACATGCCTCTCAAGCCCTCGTCCAGCCCGTCGATCACCTTGTTCCCCCCCAGCACTGCGTTCTGAACGTTCTCGTAGGCACCTCTGAGGTTGTTCAGTGGAGAAATTTTGTTATAGTCACGTGTGCATAAGAAGTCTAGCACTTAAAATTGCTGTATTGTAGGTGCTACACATTTGGATCAGACATGGGTATAAGAGCACCCATGCATTAAAGGAATACTTCACCCAAACACTAAATATTTTGTATCATTTACTCCTCCTGAGTTGTCTTCGATGTCTGACAAAAAACAAGAAGCTTTAATTGCATGCCTCTCAGAGACTGAAGGTTCCACAACAAACAGCAGCAAAAACGATATTAATTAAAACATCCGTTTCAAATTCTCAAACTCTTCATTCAGCATAATCCAAGCCTTCACTCTCCATTCATATGTTCATTACATCCCAGACCAATGTACTTATGCTAAAACATTGCTAAATAAAGCACTTATTTAAAATGCATGAAGACCTGCTTCCGGCTTGCTCACTGGCCAGGACTCTCATTGGCTACATTGACACTTCAGTCGCCGATCAACTCCATGCTAACAGAAATATTTAAAGTTTTTAGAACCTTCATTCTCCATGAGGCATGATGATTAAAACTTTTTTCATCAGACATTCAAGACAAATTGGGGTGAGTAAATGATACAAAATATTTCATTTTTGGGCAAAGTATGCCTTTAAGGTGAAGGATTAACTAGCGGTAAAAGGTCAATGTGAGAAACATGATGGAAATTTGTCTCTGTCAGGTAGCCAGGTGGGAACTCACGATGAAAAAAGCAAGGTGCCATCCATCAGGGAGCAGTTGTAGTGGTACTGGATCAGGTCGTTGACTTCGGTGGTCTCGTTGCATGCCTCAGGTTTGTAGGTGACCTGGATGTCCACTGGGTCTTTGGGGTTGTGGAAGTCGATGACGTGGATGTCGAAGACAAGCACGGCCGAACCGGGGATAACTTCACCTGGACAGCCAGGGACCAAGATCAGGGAACAATTCAAGATCGATGGGGAATGTTAACGTCAATTCATAGTGTTGGGACATTTAGATCAATTAGTATTCAGTCATATTTGCTGCACCTATATCCACAGTTCAATATCGCATATGCAGTGCTATATCTACATTAACCTCATTTATCTTCAGACACTGCTGTATTTGTATACCTTGCACAGATTTTAAATAAACTCCGTTAACACTAGGCTATCAGATGACTGGGATAGCCCTCTCAGAGTTTTGTCACCAAATGCAAAACAAGGCTGTAATGTGTGAGCCAACTTGCCTGCTCCTTGCTGTCCGTACGCTAGGTGTGGAGGGATAATGACCCTCCTCCTCTCCCCGACACACACCCCCTGCAGAGCCTGGTCCATGCCTGCAATCACATATCCCATCCCGATGTAGCTGTTGTATGTGGTGTTCCTCTGGTAGCTGTTGGCAGTAAAAAAAAACAAGGAAGGCTTTAATGTCAGAATTAGGGGGAATCATTCGAGGAAAACTTCAAAGACGAAGCTCACATGAGTGTTGCTTTGAATGTTTGAGGTTTGAAGTCTTAACATTGAATTTTTGTCTTTAAACCTCCCAAAAATTTGGTGAGTGTACACACTGGAATTAAGATACATTTGCAAATATTCTTGATGAGAGTGACTCCTGTCTAGCTGTCACATACTGTAATTTTTGGGATCAATAGCAAAGTCAAATTATGAGTGACAAAATGTGTTCAGTGAATTGCAAACAAATCAGACATAAAGTCAGTAGTGAGGCGGCCGTATTTCAACGGAGCACGCCGTACTGCAATTATAGATTAGTGCCTAAAATTAGGATGTTTGATTTGTATTTATTCAGAAATGTAGCTGCTCATTCCAACCAAATATCAGCCATAATAATCGTTGAAATGGAAAACTCTGAAAATGAATAGGAGTAAAACCCATCGTTCTGAAAATTCACATCACAGTTTCCATCAACTTCAGCCATAAACACATGACCAGAGCTGACCTGGTGTCGAAAGTGACTCCGTTCAGGAAGGTGCCATTGTAGTGGTAGCGAATATAGTCGCCAACCACAGACTTGCGCGTGCACGACTCGGGCACCACCTGGTTCTCAACCGTGATGTTATCCTTTGGGTTGTGGATGTCCACCAGCAGGATGTCAAACACCAGAGTCGCCTGGGAGGGAACGTCTGTACCTGGTGAGTGGAGGGTGGGGCATTGTAAACCTCACAACTACACGTTTAAATAACAGAGAAACTTTGATATAGAATTTTCTTTCCACTTTTGACCAAATTTGTGTAACACTATCAATTACTTTTTCACTTGATTGTTCTCTTTGTGATACTTTAAGTGAACCACATAATTACAATTGTCCTTGGCTTATTTCAGGGCTATCCAAGATGTATGTGATCCATTTTTTGAACAGCATCTAATATTCAAAGAAATACATTTCAAAGCACAGGCATATAAATTATATTTTATATTTCAAAATCAACATCTAATAGGAATATTTTTGGCTCATTACCCACTGTCAATATTAGTGTTTCATCCATAGAAAACTGGAAGGACCTTGCATAAAATTAAATATTCATTTCAGCTCTATTAGCGCATATTGAGAGAAAAAAAAAAGTATACAGCAATAGATGAACAAGCATCTCACTGAGCTGTTAATTATTTGTCTGTTACTGTCTATGCACTTTTATTCCTATAACTCCTACACCTGTATATAAATTTTTGCAAGGTGCTCTCACTTTTCTTTGGATTATATACTGGGTCATTTTGGAAGCCATCTGTCCATTTTTGACATGGTAACCCATGTCAATTTTTTTAGCCTCAGCTTGCTGCCCTAAAAGACTCCCTGGTTTATTTTAGGCTTAAACATAATAAAATAAATCTGTGAAAAAGAAATGCATTTTATTGATTAGGTCTGATTAGCAGATTTTCCTGTTGATTCCTTATACCAAATATCTCATTCTTTTAAGTGACCTCTGTTCCCCAGCAGCTACTGTGAAGCAATTACACCACAACAAGGCCATTAATTTATCTTTATTTGTACGAGGTTATCTTCATTTGCACTTACCCAGTCCTTTTTCACCGTAGCCTTTGAAGGGTGGGATGACAATATTTCTGATCTCACCCACACACATGCCCAGCAGGGCCTCGTCCAAGCCCTTTATCAGCCAGCCCTCACCCACTATGGTGTCATAGGTCTGCTTCCTGTTGTAGCTGTGTAGGGCTCATACAAGCGCATAGTCAAACACACAACTTCACACAGACAACAAACCTGGATAACAGTACAGACAGACACACAGACAAGGGCTGTCATTCAGACACAGGTTGTTACTCAATGAGAATCAGATTTGGCTTTCAGTAAGCACTTCTTCACTGACTGAAAAAAATGCTTTAGTTTGCATTCAAACAGTACTTCTAATTTGGATGAGCACAATATGCAACTAATGATCATTTTCACTTATACATGAAATGGCATGCAATGATGTTTTGTAAGCATCATCTTTTAAAAGCTGTAAATATTTCATTTTAGAATGGAAGCCTTTCTTCATTCACTCCCACCACTCAACTCCAATAGTGGTCCAAACCACAGTTCACCTGGAGTCAAAGACAACACCGTCAAGGAGGGTGCCATTGTAATGGTAGCGGACAAAATCGGTGCGCATCACGGAGCGTTTGCAGTCTTTAGGAGTAGTGATGGTTTTGGTGACAACCAGGTCCGCCTTGTTCCAAAGGTCCAACAGATGGAGGTCAAACACCAGAATGGTGTCTGGAGGAACCACATCACCTAACAGAGGGGGGAGGGGGCATCAATATATCAACATCATGATATGAGACTAGATATCATATGGGATGTGTTATTTTTCCTGGTATTAAAGTCTGCAAGATAAAATTTTCTGAACTTATTAGACTGTTGTAGCTGTTCTATTATTTGCTTCTACCAGCTTGGTCATCATATCCACATTACTGATAATTGTTTATCAAAAATCTCTTTGTGTAAATATCTTAGGAAAACACCAGTAGTCATCCCTGTAATATCATTACATCATCAATATTGGGATATTTGGCCAAATACATTGTGATATTTGATTTGGTCCATATTGCCCAGCCCTAGCTCACACAACAAAATAACACTTAATATTGTTTTGAGCAGCCACCACAGAGCCACATCAGTTCTAGGAGTGGACAAACAACTC
Source organism: Neoniphon sammara (assembly GCA_900302535.1). Taxonomy (NCBI): domain Eukaryota; kingdom Metazoa; phylum Chordata; class Actinopteri; order Holocentriformes; family Holocentridae; genus Neoniphon; species Neoniphon sammara. The sequence goes on from OMKZ01055714.1 coordinate 100,727, forward strand.
TCCACTCGACAAATAATTTTCGCTGAAAAATAGGGGAATTTGATTTGCACAATGAGCCACATAAAAACGTAAGAACACAATCACATAAAAACAGACATGTGCAGCAGACGTACTGATATAGAGACATTAAAACATGTAACATCAAATTGACATAATAAAATCAAGCACATCTAGTGCCATATAAGTGTCAGTAGTCTGATCAAAGTTTATCTATGTATCTATTTATCTATCTAGATTCATTTATCACCATATTTTATTTTTATATTATTATTATTAAACCTTTATTTTTGCAAGGAAAACACACTGAGGGCAAGCTCTCTTTTCCAGGAGAGCCTTGTTTACAATGGTCAGATGAGTCGTATACAAAATAAGATAAATACTATTCAGGGGCAGCCAGTTGAGCGCAAACTCTCTTTTTCAGTGGCGCCCTGATACAGTTACACAAATATGAGAACAGGTTTAAGTCAAATGTGAAACAATTTTAAGGGGGGGAGAAGTAAATAAATAAATAAGGGAAAATGTGTATAGATAGATAGATAGATAGTAAAGTGGAGAGTATGGGTTGGACTGGTTTAAGTTACCTGCACCGGCGCTTCCATAGGCCAGATGTGGGGGGACGGTGACTGTCCTGCGCTCATTGACACACATCCCCTGCAGACCTTTGTCAACGCCAGCGATGAGCCGGCCCTCTCCTATCAGGCCGACCTTAGCCTCTCCTTTCTGATGGCTGTGATCAGAGGAAGGAAGCAAATAAGTTTCACAAAAGCAGGGGAAACGTCTTGAATTAGCCCGTGCAGCTAAGTAACTCAGCGCCAACTTCAAGATAGGATGTTGGCTACAGAGTGCAGGACGAAGCTACTCCACATCTGCAAGGCATGCCTACGTGTAGACGGGCCTATTTCTAACACAGGCAGAACTCAGACAAGCCTGATCACGGATCTGAATCATTATTATCACATCAAGTGAGCTGTGCATCCAGTTTTATATGTAGCGTAGTTTAATAGTGGGCGGCGCATCACATAGTTTTACTTTTTGAGGACAAGAAGACAAAACTTAAGAAAAATCCATTCAAACTTTGTTCAAATAGGCTAATTAAAATGAACCTACCTCGAATCGAATACTTTTCCATCCAGAAATGTGACATTATAGTGATAGCGCACATAATCTCCATTTTTCACTTCTCTGGGACAGTCCTTGGGAATAAAATATCTGTCCACGACTATATCTCCTAGAGGACTTGGATTGCACTCCACGGAAGACCACGTAGTGAGCATCAAAATGAAAATGCTGCAGGCAAACATTTTTTACACAATTGCTGAACTTAACTAAAGGAATCCGAAAAGAAAATAATAAATAAGAGACATGCAACCCTTTGCGCACTTATCGCCAAAGGCCGAGGCTGCTCGTCTGTGTGCGGAGCAGCGAAATGGTGTAAACGTGGACAATCTCCAGACTGCTGCAGGGATTTTTGCAGGGAAAAGATACTGGGAAGTGTCCGCGTCAAGTTTACCAGAATAACACAATAACACTTCCTGCCACGAATCTCAAAATAAAGGAAATCGATCAATCATGTTTTATATGGTCTGTGGATGAACTGTGCTGCAGTTTGTGTGAACATGTCTGCTAAAAAGTACAGCAAATTGTTTGGTCCAATGTGTGCTGCTGTGTGGAAGCAGTGGAACAGCGGAAACATTTATTCGTCGAAATGAATATGTTTATACTTTTATGTTGAAATCAAAATGGCCTACACATCTGCTCTGAACAGGGGTTTGCAGCCACGGAGCCGCCTGCATCTGGATCAGCTTCCTACAGCCGTTTTCCCCCCAGATTTTTCCCCCTTTAAATTCTATTTCTAAGTTTTACAGCGGTAAACTATTGGGCCACCAAGGCACAGTCATTCTATATCAGACGTACATTTCTGCCGAAAATATTTGTCACTTTTTGCTTTATACTTAGTGTGATTTTTATAATTAGATTATTAGATGCAGACAACCCCACAGCGGGCAAAATAACTTTCCATTGCACTTTATCACCTTTCGTGACGCTGGATAGAGAATTCACAAATGCATAAATGTGATTTATTGCACAGATATTTTAGCTGCATTAGTAGAACCTGAAATCCTCTCATTGTGCAGCTGCTTCCGTTCTTACAATCAGGCGCCGTCAATTAACCCTTGGCGGTCGCTAAGCAACATATTAACAAGGTTGAGTATTACTATTACTACTACTGCTGCACTAATCGGCTAACGCTTCTGCCACGATTACTGCTACTACTTTTACTACTACTATTACAACTACCACTGTAAGTGCTGCTGCTATTAATACTGTTACTCTTGCCGCTGTAATTGCTTGTAGTTGCTATTTTTTTTAAATTAGCAACTTTTATGATAAGTTTAGTAAGTTTTTAGTAAGTTTTGGTAGTAACCTACAAAGTACAGATGTTGTAGTTTAGCATCAGAAACAGGTCAGTCAGCTAAGAGGAGAAGAGGGAACTGGATTGATTTTGAACCTTTTTTTTTTTTTTAACTTTTACTTGAGTTGATGTTTGAGTTGATGTTTTGGTTCTCCTCCCACTCCTCTGCTACTCAAGTGGCTCATGTGGGTGTATTTTCTTGTTCAGTCCATCAGGTGGAGCCAGAGATCCATCCTTACTCAACAGAGGAGGGATCTGGCTCGATTTTGAAATTTTGTTTCCCATTTACAAAATGAATTTATAATATTCTCAAAATTCAGTACATGTTAAATGATCTGCTGTTTACTTTTATATGAATCATTTTTTTAAAACACCTATCTTACTTTCTGAGTGAACCTGCACCTGCTTGAGTGGGATATTTAACTATTCCAAGTGGCTCCTCTGAGTGTATTTTCATTTCTTAATTGATTGCATCTCACGAGTTGAGTGTCTGTCTTGATTAAATGCAACTAATAAAAGGTTAGTTAATCAGTTTTTAAATGAACTAAGCAGATATTTAAAATTTGAAGTGGTCACAACTAAAGCAAAATATTTTACCTCATTAGAGGGAAAATGAGTCAGTGACACTAAATTAGACATAACTCATCACATTTACATCACACGTCATATTTACATAAATGTTTATTCAAATAATACAATAAATTATGTCAGTACCAGTTACTTGATTTACTAAAGAATAAAAGAATACCTAAAAATAAATATTTGTGTTGTTAATAGAGTGACTACTAAAACTACTACCTGATGGAGTAGAGCAGCTCAGTTCTTTGTCTTCTTTCTGGGAGGCAGATGGGGCACCACAGGACTCTGTGACCTCTGGAGTCCATCGGTGATGGAGTGCTGATGAAAGTTGGGCAGGAGGGCACCTCCATCAGGTGCTGTTTAAAGCACCGTCCCAGCTCCAGGCTGTAGTGACAAGATGGGCCTGCTGCCCTGCAGGAGGGCATCCACCTCAGAGTAGTACAGCCGTTGATACTCACTGATTCTGTGGTTACAGATCATCAGGGGCTCCTCGGTCACTGAGATGACATCCAGGCTCGTCTGTGGGCCAGTGATAGAGGGCTGGGGTCCAGGGCACCAGTCTGGCAGGACCACAGCATTCTCAATGTACCTCTCCTCCAGGGGCTCCTAGAGGGCCCTCAGGCCCTTCTCCTGGTTCACCTCCCTCCTCCTCTTTCCTGAGCCTTTCAAATGGAAGGAAAAAAGGAAGGGCCAGGTCAAAACTAGTGTGATAAGAGGTTAGACTGGCAAAGTGAACAAGATTGTTACCTCAGCCCAGTCCTGGAGGCCAGCAGTGCGGTGGCAGTGCTCAGTTTAGTTTCAGGGTATCTTATGATGAAATATTTTTTGCACTTTTATACTAACCTGGAAATATACTTGACTGTGAATGACAACAAGACTTAATTAAATGCTCTGATTTATCAGCCACAGGTACAATGAGTCCTGGATTTTGCTGGAAAAAAGACATTGCTGCAGCTGAAACTTCCACTTGCTTTTCTCTCTTCAGTCAGTTATGTTTGAAAATAAAAGATTATAGTCCTACTTTGAAAACTTTGTTTCAGCTTTGGCTGAAACGGCTGGCTGGCTGGATAGATGGATAGATGGATAGATATAGATTTTTAAATGAATAATTTAAATATTAAGACAGGCTGCTCTGTGTGTGCACCAATTTGGCCCCAGATCAGTCACATACCAGAGCGGAATAATAAACACACCCGCTTACATTATGCACATCCATTCTTCTGTGTGCCAAATAAAGAAGCACACTGGCTTGTGACAGCTGTGCGCACAGAGAAATCCGAGACGGCCTCTGAAGGGTCCAATCTCTGAATTCCCAGAGACCCCTAAGCGCTTCACCAGACCACACAACCGGAAAAGTTCGGGGAGCTGCACTGAAGGTACAGCTTTACCTGAATAACATGTGTTATGATATTTTAACATGGTTACTTTTTGCGCAAAAGGAGACTTATTTTCAACCGCGCTTTGTTTTACTCTCGTCTTTGTGGCTGTCGCGCAGTATGAGAGGTACAGCTTCAGGAATTTCCCAAAAGAAGAGCTTATGCCGCTTGCCACCGCCTATGGACTGGCTCTGGACCACTACGCGGCAGAAAACTGGACGGAGTCGGTCAGTTATTTGGAGCTGAGCTTGCGTTTGCACCGGCTTCTGAGAGACAGTGTGAGATACTGCATGAAACACTGCAATAATACCAAATATGAAGAAGAGCCTTCTTTTATGGGAAACTGGGACCTTCGTGTCTATTGGCACGTTATGATGAGAGCGACTTGTCAGAGGAAATGCAGAGCGCATTTCCCTGTGCTTCACCTTCCTTATCCCAGGAAAGAGATCATGGAAGATTTCAGCAGAAGGTCGCCCTACCGATACCTGCACTTTGCTCATTCTAAGGTGAATCAGACGCTGTTTAGGGACACATTTATATTGAACTGTTTTTATTACCGTCCTGAAAGGTATTATAAAGGTATCAAACGAGTTGGATTTTTGTAAAAGAAACAAAATTTAATAACCCAACAACTTCTCTTGTTGAAGATAATGTAACTTCATGAAGAAATAGATGGGATCCAGATAGGTCTGAGTCTGATATACAGTAATAAAGGAAATACCAACATAAAGTGTCTTCCTTCCTGAGACCTCAGACTCCGCAGGTCATCAGTGCAGTGGATTTTGAAGTGGGGTCCAAAGACACACAGGGATCACCAGAAAAATGAAGAATGGTTCAATTTCACTGTAATTTCATTAACTAGAAATTATCCCAGCTAATGAATTTATAAGAATTTTTCTTCTGCTCACACAGTAAGTTTCACTCACCAGTTTTCTCTCCATGTCATGAAGTTCAATAGTAAATCAACAGCAAAAAAATAATAATAATAATAATTTCTTCCCATCTCTCCACCAAAAGGTTCTTTAAAAAAATTAAAAAAAACAATAACACCACACAAGTGTAAAATAACATTCAAAATTCATAAATTTGTGCATCACTTGATTTTGATGACAAGTCAGAAAATTATAACTCCAAACTCACAATCTGACAGTAACCTGTATTGCAGCATTGCTCTCCTCCTCAGTTTCCTGTATGTTAGCAGACAAGGCAACAAAGGAGTGGCAAAGCTACTATTTATGCCAAATACTACTGAGGTGATTCAGTGTCTCAGTGTCATTTGTATTTTTTCCCAGTTGGACGACCTCCAGAAGGCTGTGCCCTGCGCCCACACTTACCTCCAGAAGAACCCTGGTGACGAGGAGATGAACCAAGTCATGGAGCGATACAAGAGCCAATACGACCTGAACGGATACCTCATCAACCACGAGGAACGACCCTATGAGGTGAGAGGGGACAAGAGTATTGCACTATGGAAAACGTGCATGTAGCTTAGTGACAGAAATACACTGGACTGGCAGCATTAAGAGAAGAGTCTTGACTTTTACCTGCTGACATTTTAACATACAAGTTCGTCCATGTTACACTGGTGCCTGTGCTGCAAACTGTATGCAAGAATAATACAGTGAAGTCAGAGTAATGCATTGAAAGCAATGACTGTCGATTCAGTATCAAAGCTACACCAATTCCCACCAGTTACCAGTTGTCTGTGTTTATAATTTCCACACAGCCACGTTCCTCTGATGATATGGATAACTGTCTTTCCAGGGCTCCTTCCTGAAAGGCGTGAGGCTCGTCAGTTCAGGCGACTTCAGCAGCAGCACTGAGCACATGGAGAAAGCTCTGAGGCAGTACCTGTATGAGCATGAAATGTGCCAAGCAGAATGTGAAGGGACCAGTTCGCTGTCGTCATTTAGTGACCTCTACCCGGCATTAGCAGGTTGGTGAAC
>OMKZ01055715.1:4888-28927 GCA_900302535.1 Neoniphon sammara
AGCGAGCGAGACAACGTTAGCGATGACAGGGGTGGCCTCCACTGTATCTGCAGATTCACAAGAAGAAAAGATGGAGGCAGACAAGGGACAAGGAGGGTGAGAAAGAAAAAAAAAACAGAGCACAGAGAAATTTCTGAAAGTTTTAAAGTTAGAACTGGGTGTGAGGACCATCATTCCCAAAAGATGATATTCAGAAAGTCAGAAATAAACTAAAAAATGGTTTACTATGCATAATAAAACAGAAAATTTTCACTGAACATAAAAGAACAGCAAGACGTACCTTTGTAGACGCCCTGGCCCTCAGTGCATGTCTTACTGCTGCAGAAGTGCAGCAGACAGTTCAGGTCACAGAAGTGTTTGACCTCCCCCAGCATGGGCAGCGTCTGCTGCAGCTCCCCCTTCAGACCGCAGGCGTCACACTCTGCAGTCTGAGAGAAAGAAGACGATGCATATGGGACAGGGCAGAGCATCCACATCACCACCAGTAATTTACTGTTAATATAAATTGAACAACACCGGCGTTCACGTTTACTTACAGTACGGGCAAAACATCAAAGGATAATTCTGGTTATTTCACGGCAGGACTTTATTTTCTTTATTCTACATGAAAGCTAATTGTGTTCAAATGCTGTACAGCTTTAAATGACTACTAAAACCGAAATGTTGTACTAAATCTTAGCTGTTTAAATACACGTGTAACTGCAGTGCAAGTGTTTATTTTGCTGAAAGGAAGAATTTTAATTGCCTCTTGCAGTGCTTCCTGAAAGCTTGTGAGGCTCTACAGTGAAATGAGAGACCAAATTTTGATCAGTCAATCGTAATAATGGAAAAAAACTAAAAGATAAGGCCCAGGCTGAATATAATCATTCAAGCTTGATTTCCCTTGTTACACTTGAACACTGCAGTACTTCTGCTGATTTGCAACATTAAATTTTTAAATCTACAAAAGAGAACAAAATTTAGATTTTCATGCATGTATATAATTTCAGAGCATGGCCTGCCTTGTTACACTTTAATAATGCATTATCCAACATTTGTCCCAAGTTCTTAGCTTCCAGCTCTGCTTACATGGCAGAAGAGCCTGTTGTATTTGGACCTGCAGTCGTCAGAGCAGAACTCCTCGGTCGTGCTTCTGTACTGTCCCGTCACCAGCTCCTTGGACGTGGAGAAGCAGTAGGCGCAGCAGGGGCAGTGTTTCCCCCAGCTCTTGGCCAGGTCGTATTTATACCGCAGGTAACAGTCTGGGGAGGAGAGAACAGGAGCTCAGGGTATCTCTGCATCTTCCACACTGTTCAAGATGTTAATGCCTTGACTGGCCTGGTCAATATTAGGTAGCATATGCATACATCAATCTGTTAGTTAACCAGAAGAAACCCTCCAAGCATCATAATGACCCTCCATATTTATATATAACTATATATATTTAATTTATTTATTGACATAGCCTTTGATTTGCTTCTGCACTGACCGACTTTCCCCTCAAGGTTCAATCACATTAATAAAGTCATAAAGGCTTCACATCCTGAGATTATTCTTTATAGCTGACATCACCATAATTGAAGTGAACCACACTAACTGGGCTGCAAAACCCGACATTGATCCTACAGACATTTGTGTCCTTACTATCACTGCAGAAGTAGCACTCTTTGTTGTCGATCATCTTGATGTCTCTGGTGAAGTTTTCAGTCTTGCAGTATTCACACAGGCTGATCACATTGTTCACCGTCTTGTACTTCAAAGAACAGGCCAAGCTGCACACAAAAACCAACTTGTCCTGCAAAGAAATTCTCAGAACTCAGTCACTCTTGCTATCAAGTGTCAACCAAATGTTGCAACCGCTGAGCTCTCAACGCAAAGTCTAACAGCTGGCAGGTCAACACTGTCACATAGAAACTGTAAAACAGAAACACTAAAACATGAGGATCAGGAACTAAGTGAAGTACTCAGTCCATAACATTTTTTGTGTTTGCATCCTAGCAAGTTTTGCTAGGATGTAAAAAACTAGACTTCACTTGCAATTATCTAAAGTATTAATGTGGTATAAAGAAAGGTATCTTCAGTTTCAGTAAACTTTCAGCATACTGCTCACTACACAGACACCGTCAGGTAGTGAACTTCCTCGCTTCTGGCACCACACATGCGACCATACTGGGCTGAAAATCAATGCTACATGGCACTGCATGACATGATACATCAGAGGTCCATATAAAAAAACAAACAGTATTATTCCTGCACAGGTTACCTTGGTGTGGATGAGATGAGGTTTGGCGGTTATGAGTTGGTAACACTGGGAGCAGGGCAGATTCACTGGGCCTTTGGGCACATCAGGTCGACTCTGGTTACCGGAGGCCGTCTGGTTCTCGGTGGAGGCTGCTGGGGTGATGCTGGCAACATTCATACTTGTCGCTTTGAACTTCTCCTGTGGCACAGAAAAGTAAAAAACAAAGTGTAATGGATGGAAAAAAGTACAGTATCTTTTATAAGGTCAAAGACTGACAATCCAAGGTCCATCCTAAGGTCAAGATTAGGATGGAGATAAGGTAGTTTATCCAGAGTATTGTAGATACAAGTGTACTAATATTAGTATAACAGTGAATAGTGAATAGTATAATAATAGTGACATAAGCTTAATTGGAGAAGGTATTAACATGAACAAACTCAAACACAATACTTTAACATCCAGGGCATCAGACTGCTGGAGAATGAGAGACCAATCAATGTGTCAGAAATTATGGAACTTGCTTTTAGAGGACATGAGTCATTTTCATCTGTATTTAACTTGGTGAGTTAATTAAGGACACATCTATAGGACAAATTTCTAATCATAATTGCCAGTCAATCATCAATAAAACTCTTAACAATAAAAAAGCAATCAAAAAAACAAACAAACAAACATTTCAATGATATATTTATTTCTCACAAACGCTGTTACTTTAAACGCAAGGTCTTGAAACAGCAAACTGTTCCAAAATTAACTTCACTATCATGTCAGTGATGATTTTATAATATAGCCCAACCTCAGGCCTGATCTGACATCCCAACTGGACTTTCAGATCGAGCTCAGTCTTTGTTGAATCAGCACATACAGGAAATGCGTCGGCACAGAGAACAATGTTGTGTGACATTTGTTGAGTTTCCTGAGTCTCAACCAAGTTACATACCAGTTGGGTTCACTGAAACTCATTTTCCAAGAATGTAATCTGGACAAACCTGGATCCTAAAATCTGGATGAGGTTCTATCATGTGAAACTGACAACATTTCAAATTTGAGAGTGTGGATGAAGCCAAAGAGAACTGAGAAGCAAAAAAAACCAAAAAACAACAACTGAGCAATCATTCACATTGTGGTCTGCTTGTGTTTGTTGTTGAAATATTGCATGGCAACATGAGCGCTCTGCAGCCCCCTGTTGGTCAACCATTACAGATAATCACTGCTGTATGTGAGGCTCCTGTCATCAAATTTGCAATCCCCATCCTTAACCCACCTTGAAGTTTGTGTGCCTCTTCAACAGAGACAATAGAAATCTGCTAGTGTGCTGTTCAGTGTAAGATACTTTCCAATTGATCATCTTTTATTATTATTATTATTATTATTATTAAACTAATTATTAAAAGGTCATACTGTCTGTAGGTTGCATTACCTGAAAAGCCATGGCACATAGTAGTGTGCAAAAGCTCCTGATGGACTTATCTGACATGGCGAGGTAGCTGGTTGGTACCGTGACCTTAGCACAGCTATCACAAGTCAACAGGGCACCTGTGGACAAGGAAGGGGTTTAGTGAAAGACTCGGGTCTGAGGTGTTACTTTCCAGAGGAAAAATGTGATGTCAAAAGTGATGCTTTTGTGTACAGAATCCAATCTAGTTACCACATCTAGTGACCCCATCTCCTCCCCCATCAGAACAACCACCAAAATAAAAAGCACACAAAGAGCACAGCAACGATTATTTCAAGAGGCTAAATGTATTAGTATTAGTATAGAGTATTAGTCAAGCACAGATAGAGAGGAAGAGACACGATCTTCACAGAAGACAGTACCTTGAGCAGCAACAGTCTGGATCTTATGTGCCATTATGCAGTTATTGTTACAGAAGAGGTCCACCACATTCTCTTTGTTTTTGTTTTCCACCATGTCTGACATCGCCTGTGAAGTGTGGCACATGGTACACGGATGGGGTGTATTCATTTTCTGCCAAGTAATACAAAAAAGAAGAGAGAAGAAGAAGAAGAAGAAGATCACAAAATCAGTCAAACATGGTCTAGCTGACCACCTCATCCAGAGAAACTTGTATTGAAGGAGCAAGACAGGGTTCAATATTTTGAATTGGCGGCAGTTATGTGATTGTACTTAAATCTTCTATTTATTTCTGTACCTCTTTGAACTTGGCCAGACATTCTTCATTGCAGAAGTTTTTGTTGCCGCCCACCATGTTCAGAACGAGGGGCTTGCTGTGGAAGTGAGAGCTGCAGTTCTCACAGCTGATCAGGGTCAGGTTGTTGACGGTACGGAAGCGGGCAAAGCAGGCGTCGCTGCAGATCTTGTGCACGGCCCCGTTCAGGATCACCTTGTGTTTGCTCTGCTCGAGAGATGACCAGTGTGAGACTTACTTAGTTTTGTCTTCCTGTTATGTATACTATAATACATACATATTTTACATTTTATTTTACAAATAAAAAAGTGTAATTCTGTTTGGTCATAAGACCTTTACTATACAATACAGTTATCCTGAAATGCATGTTGTTGAATTTATACATAGTAAAAATCTTCAATGTCAAACTGACTGGGTTTGTCTTATTGACTGTAACAGAGTTTATGAATAAATGTTATGACTGTTGTAGATATTTGGATATCATTATTACAAAAATGAAAATTGTTTTGTTATAAATTCCGTTAACTTTTGCCTTACAGTGCAGTACTTGGTGCATATGCTGCAGAACGACAGCGATGCCAATGGCTGTAGAGGGACTTTGGAGGAGGTGTTTCTGTTGTGGTTGAAGGAGGACAGGCAGGTTTGGCTGCAGAAGTCCTTCACTGTGCCTTCAGCACACACCGCAGCCAGGATGGCATCCTTAGGCTGCAATATCACCCTGAGAGAAATGGGATGGATGAGATCAATCCAAGATCCAAAATCGGCAAAACTCGGCTCTGCATGAGGACTGTGAGCTTTGACACAAGTGAATGTTTATATGCAGTCTGGTCATGTAACTGGATGAATGTTTTGTATATTTGTGGAATACAAGTTTTCTAGTCCAAGAACTTGATGTATGTAGATCATCACAAAAAATAACATTTTTCATTTCTTTTCTTGCATTTCTTCAAAATTGTGGTAAAACCAAGGAAATATAAAATAAAGAGATGATGGAACAGCAGAAAAAATGTTTCCTATCACACTTACTTAAGGCAGTAGTGGCAGTTCTTGGTGACTGTTTTGCTGAGGGGGAGGGAGGCAGCGAGGCAGGAGGTGGAGCAGTAAGTATCCACGGAGCCTTTCTTCTGGTAAACTGTCTGCCCGTCCATCAGGCTCTTCTCGCAGTGGGAGCAGAAACCAGGCAAGGCCGGGCCGTGGAGGCTGGGCGTGGCCTGCATTTCGGTAGCCGTGGATGTGGAGCTTTCCGTCACAGAGCAGACCGAATCGATCTTGAAGTCCTCCTGTCAACAACAGGAGGGTGAGACGGCACCCAAAGCCCTCAGCTAAGAGGAAAGTATCGGTGATGCACACATACTGTTCTTTGTATTAATCTGGGATAAAATACTAGACACCAAAATGATACCCTGTGTTCATTATTTTTCAGTAAATGTTACGTTCCATCCAATGTTTAAACAAAATAAAATCTATTACACTGTCACTGCCACAAAAATAAAACATGGAGGAATCACTGCGTTCAAGTAAAAGAAAACGGTTATTCAGCAATCCAGTGGAACTGTCACTGAGACGTGGTACTCTATCAAATCTCATTATTCAGTTTCTTTATTCAGCTTATTGTGTTTCATGGTTTGTGTAAACTTTGGATTGTTGTGGCAGATTTATTTGTCACAGTTAAGCAAGTGGCCACATTAGCTGTGAGTCGAATTCTGTTTACATTTACAACATGGGACACTGAACTAAACCAAACTTTTACTTTACACACTACTACATGGTGAAACTTCACGAGGAAAAAGACAATGACCTAATCAGACAATTAATTACCTCTGGCTTGTGTGACTGCATTCTCAAATACACACTTTATGTTTGCTTGTTGAACAGTATGTCGTTGCATCTCCTTGTGAAAAAAGCTGTATGTCTTACCTTATCGGTATTCGGCTCATCTTTAGTGCTTGCAGGGGATGGGAGAACCTGGTCGCAGGCCTCATCCATTGGCTCCTCCTTCAGCCTGAGCGGGGGCGGGGAGGGGGATGGCTTGACCGTGTCACACCAAGACGTCGGGAATATCTGGGCTGAAGCCTGCAGTCTCTCCTGCGACAGAAAAGGTCAGTCTGTTTAGAGCAGTGGTCCTAAAGAGTACTGCCGCTTTTCTGTCCAACCAGGCAGTTAATTGCATTCACCTGGCATCAAAAGGTGTAAATTAGTCTCTGTTTGGGCTCCAGACCGTCCTAGTCCCTGTTTACACTATTCTGATACTTATACTCAAGTATAATGTGATGATTTTACTCTTTGTGTAAACAGACTAAATCATTTAGTCTTTTCGATTCTGGCTTGTCTCGTTTCTTTATTTCTTTTGAGATTTTTTTTTTGCCATTTCTCCTCTATTTGATAGCGATAGTAGAGAGAGAGAGAGAGATGATAAAGAGCAAAGGACCTGAGCTTGAATCAAACCCGGCTTGCTGAGACAGGGACTTTAGCCTTAATGTTATGCACTCTAATGTTTGAAAAACAGACGCCGTCCTGCTCTTCTCATTTCTGACCATGCATTAGTACTGCAAGTGACTCTGAAAACCAGTGACTCGAAGTCCATTCACTTTCTATGACCACAGACACACCACCAATTCACTTATTTCCTTGTCAGTGAAAAAGCTTGGCTGCAGTCAAATTTCCGGTTGGTGTCACCCATTAGCAGCCATTGGCTTTACGTTTCATCACTGCAACATTTTTGTCACTACAGCTCAGTATGTGCAAGCTCAAATCTGGCAGCCAAATCAGTGGTGCACGGAGACATGTCTGTTGACACAAAGCTAGTTTTACTTCATATTTTGCTGCATCTTTTTGCAGTTATTGCATGGAACAGGATTTCTTGAAATTTGATACTCACCTTGTCCAATTTTGCTTCTGAAGGTTCGACATCTTTCATCCCATTCACCGCAGCTGCTGATGCACTCCCCTTTCCTGTTGGAACAAGTGTAACATGTGGTAAGGTTCACTGGTGATATGGGTATAAAAACTAAACAAGTGAAACATTCAACCCCCCGACAAACGATGAAGACACATCTCAGGCCATTCAGAGACAGGATGCATTTCAGCAAAATAAGACTGATGGAGAAGCAATTAAATATCTAGATCATTTTTTATCTGTATTGATGCAGATATATGACGATATTTGTTTTAACCACTATCATGTTGGGTACCAAATATATTAGCCAGACACTGCAGATAAGATGAACCAGCTAACGAATGAAAGCCTGCACACTCGTTGGCCTCGATGGCACAAAACCAAAAGCTACTGCAAAACCTGATTCACTTACAACCTTTTAGGCCATGACAGAGAGAGGACAAAAGACACGGAGAGAGAAGAGTATCTTGACAAAATGATTGTCCAGTACCTGATGACCTGACAGTCTGCAGCTTGTATGCCGTCATGCAGTGGCTGGAGCAGAAGAGTTCCATCATGTCCTCATAGTTTTTGTCTTCAACCATGTCTGACATTGCCCTGGAAGTGTAGCACATAGCACAAGGCTGCGGTGTCTTGATTTTCTGCCAAGTGATACAAACAGAAGAGACAATGTGAAGCACATTGTGAGATTTAAGCTTAACATTTAAGATTTAGGCATTTAGTTGACTGCTGAGAGGAATTCACACATTGAAATGCAGTCTTTGCAGAGGTGCAAGAACAAACGCAATGCACATGACATTACTTTTCAATAGTGATGTGCATAACTATATTTTTTTATTCTTAAAGTAAAATGTACACAGCTTTATCAAAAATGTTCTGATTTCAGCATATGAAAGCCTGTTCTTGTCCAGTTAAGTGATGCTGAATACGATTTTTTGATTCTCACACCTCTTTGAACTTGACCAGGCATTCTGCACTGCAGAGGGTTTTGCTTCCATCCACCATCCTCAGCAGGAGGGGCTTGCTGTGGCAGTAGGAGCCACAGTTCCCACAGCTAATCATGGACATCATCTTGGCCGTGCCGAAGCTGACAAAGCAGGCGCTGCTGCAAATCTTGTGGACAGAACCGTTCAGGATCACCTCACATTTGGGCTATCCAAGGGATGACAAAGGAAAAGTATGTTACTTATGTGCAAAATCAATATAGATAATAGGGGTAACGAGTATAATGGCTGTTTATACTGTATGCATGTGCATGTGTAACCTTTACACTTCTGTATTTACATCAATCATTTCTTTTTAGCTTTCGATATGTTTCATTCAAGTGTCAAGTCAACACGTGGTCTTCAGCCTGGAATAAGTTATTCTAAAATATATATTGAATTTATACATTCTATTCCTTGATTGTCCTTACAACACAGTATTTGGAGCACATGCTGCAGCATGTCTTTTTTGTGGTGGAGAAATTCCACTTGGAGTTGAAGGAGGACAGGCAGGTTTGGCTGCACAATTCTTTCATGGTGCCTTTAGCGTCCACTGGAGCCAGGATGACATCCTGAGGCCGCAGTATCGCCCTGAGAGAATGGAAGGGATGAAATCAAGCCAAGATCCACAACCAGGAAAACTTCAGCTGGCTCCGTATGAGGAGCATAAACTTTGACAAAGTCATGATAATTAGACTCAGGCTGCTGGAGCACAAATTCCACATGATAATATGACATAATGTATAATATCATATAATCAGAATTGAATTAGGTTACAATAACAGATATAAAAGCATCTAAATTTTTGAGTTGGTATTTTCTCTCTCACACGCACACTTAAAATGATATGTATTTTTTATAAATCATCCTAAGTAGGAAAGATGAAATAAACATGACATGGAAAAGCAATAAATAAAGACTCACTTAAAGCAGTTATAGCAATTCTTGGTGGCTGGTTCGCTGAGGGGGGTTGTTGCAGAGAGGCACATAGTGGAGCAATAAATAGCTGAAGAACCCTTCCTCTGGTAAGCTGTTTGTCCTTGCAATAGGTTCTTCTTGCAGTGGGAGCAGGAAAGTTGCGGGGCTGGGGCTTTGATGGGGGGCGTGGTCTGTTTCTTGGTCGCTGCAGGTGTGGAATTTTCTGTCACCGAACCAATCTCCTGTTGACAACAGAATGGTGAGATAAAGTCCAGTGATGGTGCAGTTGTTAAGACCCCTTTTCACTGGACCTATATGTAAACCTGCTGATACTATGCCTCCTCTACCCCATGTCCCTCTCAGCCTTCGCACTGTGTATCAGTGATGAAAACATACTGAGGTGAGCAGGTACATTCAAAACAACATTCTATTAAAAAAAACAAAAACACTGAATTTAAGCAACTGAAGCTGTGAGTGCTCAATAATGTCACTATTTGACATAAAGATTGCTCAATTAAGAACATGATCTCTTACCTCTGCTTTCTATAGCTCTACACTTAGACAAATGCTTTATGTTTGGTTATAAAAGAGCACAAAATGTGACAGTTCCTTGAGAAGAGAAGTGCCCTACCTTTGCAGCACTAGACTGGTCTCTACTTCTTGTTGTGGATGCAGACGTTGCTGAAGTCTGGTTACACACTGTGGATGCCTGGACTGGAAACTTCAACCCCTCCTAGGACAAAGAAAGCCAATTGGTTTAGAGTAGTCTAACTTGATGGAAATTTCCTGGGGAAAAATATTCATTAATCTTTTCTACTCTTGTGTCTTATCATCTCTCACCATGCACTCACACTACAGGCAACTTGGACAACCAGTGACAAGAACTTAATTCATCTTCTAAAATCGCAGAAACACCGGCCAATGTCCACAGCCTCCTTACTTCCTTCGTTGTCACTGTGGAAAACCAGGCTGCACACAAACTTCTGAGTAATATCACCCTTCAGCAGCCACACTGATCTATGTTTTGCCTTTTGCTCCAACATTACAAAGCACTACAGCTCAGAATAAGCAAGTTCAGATCAGCCATCGCAGCAGTACTGCAATCACAATATTCATATCCTGAAGCAGTTTGCAGTTTTTAAAGAAATATGAAAGACAACAGTAAGAAAGAGGATACTTACAATGTTCAATTTTGGTATCAACACCTTGAGCTCTTTCATCCTACTCAGCAAAGCCGATGATGTGCTATTCACTCCTGTAGGAACATTTGTTAAGGTTTAGTGTCAATATGAGTTAAAAAAAAAAAAGGTAAACAACATACATACTCATACACATGCATATACGCACACAAGGCTTAATGCTGGCATTTCATGCTATGTATTAAAATACACGGCATAATATGGTATAGCAGGGTCATAAATCAACAGGTAAAAGGTGAGCCTAAACTGGCACTCTGAACTCAATTTTATTTTACCTGTACTTAAGATGAAGGGCCCACAAGTATTTCTGTTGCTCGGTTCCATCTGAACTTCCTGTTCCACTTCACCAATGTCCATGATCTCATTTGTGTCAATGTCTGCAGTGTCGCTGTCCATGCTCTCATCAGTAATACAAGTGTTTGTTGTCTCCGCAGTGCTGCGAGCCATGCCGATGCTTGTGTCCTCACTAACATCATGTCTTGTAGGCATTTCCTCTACGCTGTTATCCTTCTCTCCTTTCAACTCATCACCTTCTCTCCTATTTTTCAACTCAGTATCTGCTGTGCTCAGTGACTCCATCAAGTTCTCGGAGGGGGATGGACCTAGAAGAGATAGAGGTATGTGAGAACAGGTGATTTCCTGCCCAGTTTCTTTACTATTCCCTTCTGGTTTACACCTGGGCAAACTCATTTTCTGCCAGTGCAATGTCAAACATTCCACAGTGACATCTGGTGACCAAAATCAAATGGTTTATATCTTTGTTCAAATCACCTGTGTATATATCTTCCATTACAAATATTATTAATAATGCTTTAATAATGCTTGTTTTGTCTAAATGGAAATGTCAATAAAATTATTCTATTGGTTACCCAAACATCACTGCCAGTTGGCCCGTTAGCAGCTGCTGAATCCTCTATATGAGGCTGACTCTACTCATTCCATTTCTATGGTCACAACAAACAAATCACACAATGAAGCCACACCCACAGGATATCTTGGTAGACATGGCCATACAAGTGTTATGCAATAACCTACATTAACGGCCGTGATCTACATTATAACAAACTTCGAACTGTTTCAGCATCCTCAGAAGAGGACGAGGGGGAGGAAAGAAGCCAGGAGACTGTTGTGCAAACTTCCAGGTGTGTTCAGACCTGCTAGCCAGCCTGCGCTAATGTGCAGACCTGCACAAAGTAGAAAGCTAGCTTGCGTTCGGGAAATTGTGTGTTGCTTGGCAACAGTTCAGTCGCTTGAAATCTGACAGACCTATTTGTGCTGGTGGAGCGGAATAAATGTTATGGATACTGTGGATACTGAGAAAGCTCATGCTCATTACATACCTCTTAGTTGAAGGGGAGGATCTGACTCTTCATTGTGCTCATCATAATCACTATTTTCAACATTGTCGTCCTCCTCATCTGGTTCAAATTCATCTTTAAAGAGCAGCAAGATGTAAAAATGTATAATTCATCTTGAAACAAAAGTGAGATATACATGTGTAATACACAAGTGCTACACAGTGTTACACAGAGCACTGAACAAGGCCATTACACATGAATGACCTGGTTTTGACACAATATCATACAATAATCATTCACAAGGTTAAAGTGCTGGTTCAGGTACAGTGGTTCCTGGAGAAATATCACCCACCATGTACATATGATGATACCAGGTAAAAGAGGGAAGAAAGTGAAATGGAAAAATGTGAAAATCTCTGATAATCTACTCAGAAATAATAAGTGTTTGCTCTCCAGTGGATACAGAGAAAGCTCATATTCATTACATACCCTGCTGTTGAAGGGAAGCATCTGACTCTTCAGTGTGCCGCTCAACACTTTTTTCAGCATCGTCCCCTTCAGTGTGCTGCTCAACACTTTTTTCAGCATCGTCCCCTTTGTCATCTGGTTCCAATTCATCTTTAAAGAAAAATGAAATAAATATACATATGCAAATATAATATGCAAATGTTTGTCTCAAACTAAAGCCATTTTTACACAGAGCATTTATACCAAGGTATTGGTTGATCTGACAAGATCCGCAAAAAAAAATCTCATATCAAAAATCTCTTTGTTTCGATTCAAGCCGACACACTACTGTTAATGTATTAAACATATTGATCTACCAGACATAAATGACCTAGTTTTGATGAAATATCACACAATGATCATTCACAAGGTAAAAAAGATTTGTGAACATGATCATGAAAAGGGGAAGAAAATGAAATCAAACAATGTGCATTATTAAAGGGAAAGGCATTACTGACCAGTGGATTCAGAGAAAGCTCATTTTCTTTACATACCCTGTTGTTGAAGGGATGGATCCAACCCTTCATTGTGCTCACCATCAACACTATCAGCATGATCTTCCTTGTCATCCCATTCCAATTCATCTTAAAAGAAAAACAAGATATGTAGCCGTGTAATGTACAAGTGCTTTGCTTCTTACAGACACAGACACTCATACAGTAAGGGAACACAATGGTTAAATTAAGCACATACCCTCAGGCTCAAGAGATCCTTCATCATGGCTCAAAAAGGCAGCTAGCTCATCAAGCTCATCACTCTTGAGGTTAAGAATCTGGAACAGTATTGTAACATGCTTATGAAGATGCACAGACCTTAGGTTCTTCGGGTTCTGTGCGCCACACTGATTTGCAAAAGTCCTGACGCAGTGCTGTCCTCTGTAGAAGCTTGTAGAGGGGCGTTTAGGCCTTGCAAATAATAAGGGATTGTGCTTATGTACACCACATTTGTCTCTTTTGTTTACAAGCAGGGTTAATGCACTGACAACTTCTGGGGTTAACAAAACAGCAACTGTTTTGCTATCTTGGCACAACATTTTTGTCCAGATGAAGTGCTTGGAAAAGCTTTGCACAAACTGTGACAGACGCATGGGTGTGTCTTCATGGAGCTCAGTCTGGTCTCTTTTCTTGAAAGACTTCAGTGTCAGTTTTGAGATGTCTCGTGCAGACCGTCTGTTAAAGAGAATCACTTGTGCGAGCGTCACTTTGGCTAGTGCTGCGTAAATCTGCGGGGATTCATACTTCCTCAGGCTTTCAACTGCATTAGCTGACTTCATTTCCAGGTACTGACAGAGAAGCTGTACATCCCGTATGAATGGGATGGCAGAGGGTTCCTGGATTTGAGATTTGCTCAAACTAAGAGCAGTACTGCAGAGAAGTTCTGTCAATTCCTTTGCGCAAAGTCTCGCAAATGTCTCTGAGTCCTTCATCACCTGCATATTCTGAACTGTGAAGACCCTCTGGAGGTTAATGTCACCAATTTTCTTAAGTGAATGTACCAAGTTCAGTGCACGACTTGGTGTGTTATAGGACTGCTTCTCTTCATCAAAACCAGCAATCTCTTTGACAGCCTCAATGAGTGTGCAGAAATTGTTAGGGTTTATCGCATCTTCACAGCTAAATATTGATTTATTTCTCAAGGTTAACAAGAGCCTCCCCATGTCCCTGAGCTTCTGTTTGATGTACGCAAATTCTGTTGGATCTTCTTCATACTTGCTGTGCAGAGACTGAGCAAGGTGCAATATGAGGAAGTCATTGTGAATGACAAATGCAATTTCATCTTGCTTCATATTCAGAAGCATCTTCCACGCACGAGATGAAATTTGTTTGAAGTATGATGACTTTGGAATAGCAGTCGCAGCTAAGTCTTTAGTCGTGCTAGTTGTTCCAGTGTTCAAATCAGTCTTGGTGTGGCATCTGCGCATATGCCTCCACAGGTCCTTACGGGCAAACATGCCTTTACAGCGTAAACAGTACTCAAACATTTTGGCATTCAAGTTCGCTGATCCTGTTGGTTTTCTTCTCAGTTTCAGTGGTCCACTGTTATTCTGCAAAACCACTTGATTATGTTGGTAATTACCTCTGTTTCGTAACCTGTCAAGTAACATTTTTCGTTCCTTTGAGTTTTTAGGCAATGCAAATGCTTCAGCTATATCTGACTCTTCTTCTCTATGCTTGAAGAGGTGACGAGCAATTTTAGCTTGAGCTTTCCCGCAAACGTAACAATAATTTCTGTTGGTATAGGTAGACTTCTTAAGCTGTGGCTCCTTCTTTTGGGGCATGCGCTCTCTAACAGAGTTGGATTTGTCAGAACTGGAAGCAGCCTTGTCTCTGTGGGAGAATGAGACATCTCTGGAAGAAGATGATTCTGTGGCAGTTCGACGCCTCTCAGAATGTGGACGTCTCTGATTATTGATGGCAGTGAAACAATCATCAGTATCACTATTTTGGGCACTGTCCGGTATGTAGTCTTCATCAGAGCAGGATTCTTCAGGACTGGAAGCTGACAAGTCCTCTGCCTGCAAATATGAAAAATAAGTTTCATCCTTAGTCCAGCAGCAGGTGCAAATGACCCCAAACACTCCGCCCAGTTCCTATTTTCACCAATCCGTCCCTACCACAAATCTTACTCCTCTCTCCCGCTCTTGAGATTGATGGAAGCATCTACAGTTTAATCTCCCCGTCACTGACTTGTGCCACCTGCAAGCTAGATGGCACTTACCCAAAAAAATGTGCATTTTCTCCTAGGAGAAGACACATGATTCAAACAGACAGAAATATCTAGCCAGTCAAAAGTCCAAATAGCAAAGAACAAAGGCACACTCTCTTATGTGCAAAAGGTAAAACGGCTTCATTAAAGTGACTGATGCAAGGCAAGATTAGGAACGCACCGTGTTCACAGGCCTTCCTCAGGGCGTACAGTGCATACAGAGACAGGTGTGATTGATAAAAACTCAGTGCACCATCCATTGGGTAACAATTACATGTTCACATCACATCTTTGGACTTAACATCTAGCTAGTGTTTGGAAGAGGAATACACTCAAACTCACCTTCTCATTCTCAGTCAAGGATGGGGCAGCATTTAGATCAGTGTTTGCCATGTTTTGTTCATCACAGGATTCCTGCAGTTGTGAAAATTCCAAGGCTGGGTCATTTTCTGCACCGCCTTGATCATCACTAATGTAAAGGTTGGTCATCTCCACATTGCTGCAGGTCATGTCCATGTCTCCACGTCTCACAGGCGTCTCTTCTGGGCTGTTGTCAACTCTTTCCTCTTCTGCCTTTCCCTCATCACCTCCTTTCTGATTCTTCAAGCCAGCCATATCTTTATCACACTCAGCGGTCCTGCCTGGCTCGCTTCCGTTCGGGGACAAAGCCATGCTGACTGACTCCACCACAGAAGAAGAGCCCTCTGGAGAGCATGGATCTAGAGGAAATGCATGCAAAACACAGCTGTTCTGATGGGGCTAAATACGTAATAAAACACTGTACATAAATGCTAGCAGTGGGAAGATGTTCACACCAGAGTAAATTCTATCCAGAACAATTATTTGTTAATAATTGTTCTAATTCTATGCTTGACATATTTTAAAGTGAGCACATACAACAGAGAAAATGTCGTGTTTCTGCACTATGCAACTTGCAACGCTCGAGTGATTTCGTTCCTAACCTCGTGTTAGTGAAAAGAAAACGTGACAATGTGTGTTATTAGCTTCAATGTAACAAATAATCTCTGGAAGAAAAACTCCTGTGAAGGAGTAGGTATTACTGACCAATAGATGAAGAGAAAGCTCATGCTCCTTACATACCCTGTTGTTGAAGGAAAGGATCTGACTCTTCATTGTGCTCCTTAACACGATTTTCAACATCGTTCTCCTCGTCATCTGGTTCAAGTTCATCTTTAAAGAATAAAGAAATATGTACAAATGTGTAATATGTATGTTGTCTCTCACAGACAGACAAAAACTCACACAAACACAGTAAGGGAACACATTTTTTGTACTGGACACATACCCTCAATCTCAATTTCTTCAAGGGACTTTCCTTGGAATATTGCAAGACGTCCTTTCTCCTTTGCCAGCAGCAGCATTGAGATTTTTGCAATTTCTACAGTTGCCTCTGGTAGTCGGTAAAAGTCTCTGTCAGCCCGAATGTCACGGCCCAAAAAGGCAGCAAGCTGATCAAGCTCATTATTCTTGAGGCTGAGAATCTGGAACAGTCTTGCAATGTGCTTACGAAGATGCGCAGACCTTAGATACTCCGGGTTCTCTGCACCACAGTCATCTGAAAAGGCCCTGATGCAGTGCTGTCCTGAATAGCAGCTACTGCACAGGGGCTTGGGTCTTGCAAATAAGAGGGGATTGTCCCTATGTATACCACATGTATCTCTTTTGTTTACAAGTAGTGTTAATGCGCGGACAACTTCAGGGGTTAACAAAACAGCAACTGTTCTGTCACCTTTGCCCAGAATTTTTGCCGTAATGAAGACCTTGGAGACGTTCTGCAGAAACGGTGATGGGCAAGCAGGTGTGTCTTCATGGAGCTCAGTCTGGTCTCTTTCCTCAAAAGACTTCAGTGCCAGTTTTGAGATGCTTCCTGCAGACTGTCTGTTAAAGAGAATCACTTGTGTTAGTGTCACTTTGGCTAGTGCTGCGTAAACCAGCGGGGATTCATACTTCGTCAGGCTTTCAACTGCTTTAGCTGACTTCATTTCCAGGTATTGGTAGAGAAGCTGTACATCTCTTGTGAACGGGATGGTAGAGGGTTCCTTGAACTGAGATTCTCTCAGACCAGCATTACTGCTGATAAGTTCTGTCAATTCCTTTGCGCAAAGTCTCACAAATGTCTGTGCTTCATTGATCAACACCTTATCATTATCAGCTGTGAGGGCCCTGCAGAGGTTAATGTCACCAATTCTCTTAACTGAATTTACCAATTTCAGTGCCAGAGTTGGTGTTCTATAGGAGTGCCTTTCTTCATCAAAACCAGCAAGCTCTTTGACAGCCTCAACAAGTGCATGAAAATTGTCAGGTTTTATAGCATCCTCAAAGCTAAAAACTGGTGATTTTTTTCTCAAGGTTAGCAAGAGCCTCCCCATTTCCCTGAGCTTCTGTCTGATGTAATGAACTTTTGTTGGATCTTCTTCATACTTCTTGTGCAGAGACTGAGCAAGTTGCAATATGAGGAAATCATTTTGAAGTACAAATGCAGTTTCATCTTGCTTCATATTCCGAAGCATCTCCCACACACTAGATGAAATCTGCTGTGAGTGTGTAGCCTCTGCAATAGCGGTCAAAACTAAGACTTTAGTCTTCCTAGTTGTTCCAGTGTTCAAAGCAGTCTTAGGTTGGCATCTACGCATATGCCTCCACATGGCCTTACGAACATACATGCCTTTGCAGTACACACAGTGTACAAACATTTTGGTGTTTGGTAAGCTATTTGTTTGTATTGGTTTCCTTCTCAGTTTCAGTGGCCCATTTTGATACTGCAAAACCACTTGATTATGTAGGAAATTACCTCTGTTTCGTAACCTGTCAAGTAACATTTTTCGTTCCTTTGACTTTTTAGGCAATGCACATACTTCAGCAATATCAGACTCTTCTTCTTTATGCTTTAAGAGATGACGAGCAATTTTAGTTTGAGCTTTCCCGCAAACGTAACAATAATTTTTGGTGGTATATGAAGAGTCCTTGGCATGTGGCACTTTCTTTTTGGGTACGCGCTCTCTATCAAAGTCAGATTCATCAGAACTGGAGGCAGCCATGATTGAGGCATCCTTGGATGAGGCATCTTTGGAAGAAGATGACTCTGCGGCAGCTCTATGCCTCTCAGAATGTCGACGTTTCTGATTATTGTTGGTAGTGCAAAAACCATCAGTATCACTACTTTGCGCACTGTCAGGGGTGTAGTCATCATCAGAGCAGGATTCTTCAGAACTGGAAGCTGACAAATCCCCTGCCTGCAAAAAGTTTATGTTGACAGATCAGGTTCTGCTTGAATCCAAGAACAAATACATTAGGAATAAGGTGTATACAATGTAAGTGGTTTGTAAAACAGCCATGCCCAATGCTCCACGGAAAGCATCTAGCCAGTATGGAAGGGAAATGCACACAAACTCACCTCCTCATTCCCAGTTAAGGATGAAGTAGCATTTAAGTCAGAGCTTGCCATACTTTGGTCATCACAGGAGTCCTGAAGATTGCAAAAGAGGATCATTGACTTCTACTTTAATAACATGCAACTGTAGCAGAAATCCTGGGGGGTGAGAACGGGGGGTGGAGGGGCAATCTAGCGTTGTCTTACTATTTCCACTGCTGAAACATACCAGACTGTCAGGCTTTCAGTATGTGCCAGACCGGCTTGAGCTGTGGCAGCGACCAGCTTCACTCTACCAATAAACTACCACTTTATGTCTACACATCAAAGTTTATTTTACCAAGTGGGCTTGTTCAAATATTTTAATCCTTGTATGATTTTAACATGGCTGACAAAATATCGAATTTTGTATGACTGTCTATGATACCGTCTATGATATGAGGACTTTTGGCAATCCCCAAAGAAAGGGGGTGCATTTGTTCAAAGGTAGGTGCATGGGCATATAGAGCTGGCTAATCAGGTGGTAATCCCAACATCAAGGTTTCTGAAGTATCTTTACTATTCATTTACAGCATGCAAAATGCTAAATAGTTCCATGTGGTTTCATGCATTCAACTGACCAGAATATTTATAGTGCAACAGTGACGATTACGGGATTTGGATAAGTAACCTCGACTTGCATTTAAAAAGAGGAAAGTCATTGGGACAAGACTGTGTATGTAACAGCCTTTAGCCTGGTAAAGGACTACAATCTCCATGGTGCTTTGCACCACAGCTCAGTCTTTGAGCAACCAGCCACTTATAAAAACAGTTTCCTGCCAGATTGTAACCACTGTTCTGGTGTCTAAATTATGCAGCATTTTATTGATTCCCCAAGAGAGAATGATGGATCAGATGTATACATTAAACTTCCTCCAAACAGCCATGCTGGGGATGAGGATACTAAGGTCTGATGTGGAGAATATAGCTAGTTACAATTCTGAAAAGAGTGCTAGTGAATGTGTAAGAGCTTCTCTGAATTGGTGGAATTGGTGAGGCATATATGGTACGTTCTGTAATAGGTGTCACTGCAATAATCGTATCCAACAGTAAAAACAATTAATTCTCAACCAGAGATGAAGTAAACTTTTTTTTTTTAACATTTAGCTACCATGGCTGAACCATGATTAATCAGTCACCTGTAAGTAACCAATTCATTTTATTTTCAATGCCCTTTATGGCTGTAGATAGCAGGGAATAGAAAACACAGACACAGACACACACACACACACACACACACACAACCAAAAACACAAGACCCTTGGGCAAAAACAATAGAAAAAGACTGCTATGTGAGCCACACCACTTACCTTTCAAAGTGTTGATAAACTGTTTTTCCACTGTCTCCACAGGCAACCCCGTGCTTTATGTTATCTTGCTTGGGACGCAATTACCTTCTCTGTCTCTCCATGCCAGCTGCAAAACCTTCCAGGCAAGACACTGCATATTAGTCCTGATATGTTCTTGGCTGTGTGCGTGGTATGGCATAAAAAGATCAGAATATTCCAGTAAACTCGTGTTCATTTCATTCCAGCACAAATAACTTGATTGATACACAGTGATAGTTTTGTTTAGTTAAAGTTTATTGTTATACTGTACAGAAACTACATGACAAATGTAAAAGGAAATTTATTATTAATCATATCGATGTGGTGTAAGTTACTGTTATCATCCTAAAACATGATGTAGTGTGTGAACCCTGTGTAGTGATGAAAAAGCAGATGTTTGTTTTGACTAGTGGCTCTAAAATGGCATTGGTCACTATCTGCAGATGTAACATTAAACTACGCAACAAGACACATGAATAAAAAAGGCTAGTAACATTACCTAAGGCAGACCACAGCTGGGTACTGCTAGCCACCCAGCAACCTCTTTTAATAAGAGTAAAAACTTCCATTTGAATGCTGTTAAATCTGTCCATACACATGCTAACATTACACCGAGTGCTAACAGGCAACTGTTCACTGATGGTGGTTTAGACACCGTTCGTGTTTTGGTGGCTTTAGCAAGTAGATAAACTTGAAGAGATATAGTTTGCTGAAGCTGACAACTTTTACCTTTACGATCCAGTCCAAACACAGCACATTGTCTCACGGCAGTATTTTTATTTTTTTATGTCCGCGTTCTTCTTCCCTTTCTTCTTCTTTATTTTTATTGCGGTTGGCAAACAACGTTATGGCGCATTACCGCCACCTACTGGACTGGAGTGTGGATCGGGACTCTAACCATACGGTCGCTAATTCTTATGATAAATAAAGAAGAGAAAACGAGAAAATTAATAAATAAAAACACAACACCTGCAGCTTTACCACACAGTTTCATTTTCTCAGCCTCTGGTTCCTTTTCACATAAAAAGTACACTGAGATTTGGTAGAGAGACAAGAAACACGCTTTTATTTATCTGTTCGGATGCTTTTTGCAATGCTGTTAATCTGAAATTCATTCTAGTAGGAGTGAGAAAATGAATGAGCCAAACAATAAGGTTTGTACATTGGAAAGAGCGAGCAAACTTAACGCATTGCTGCTGAGCGGGTTGAAAGTTTAAAATTTCTATATTATGTTTTGTTCAATACTATTAAATAAAAAGAAGTCATAGGCTACTATAGCCTGCTTTATGAGAGAGCGGTCCTATTTTTTTAAGTGTTTACAATACCTGCTGACTTTACCTGTTAGAGAGCTGGACTTTGTATGAAATTTGTCCTAGAGAAAATTTGCAGCATTTCACATACCTATTCCATCACCAATAAAACAACAGCAGTGATATGAAACTTTATTTATTAAAAAAAAATGCAATACAAAAAAAAAAAAAACTATTTGTTTATGGGCAAGTAGGGGATAGAATCTCAACATTTTATTGCATTATTTTCAAATACGTAACATCATGTTATGTTTTGAAAATAATGAAATAGAGGGACTGGAGACAATTTAAGAAGCACTTTAATGAGTTAGCATATTGATCAAGATTCAGATTAAGACTAGAGACCTCTGTTCAAATGTCAACAATGTCAATAAGGGGCAAAACTGTCAAGTTGGTGTGTGAAACTGCAGAAAGCATTCCTATCCCAAATAAATCCTAATCATCCATTCAGCTTCCCACTAACTCCTTATCAACCATCTGTCATGTCAATAACGAGGCAGGGGGAAATATACCAAACATCGTTTAATACTTTCATTCAACAAAAGATCAACAAATCCTGAGTCACATCATCAACCTTTAACATTCAAGTGACTGGACATCTCAAAGTGATCTGACTCCATACAGAACAAAAGAGAACATGTAGAAAGTAGCAGCTTTGTGTAGAAACTAGCTTGCTGCTCCTGTTTTTTTCCCCCCTTGGCGAGATGGAAAGGCATCTGAAACAGCATTAAAACCTTGCAATATTCAAGGAAAAGTCCACCCTCAGAACATGTGATGTTCAGTCCATTTCAAGGGTTATTGTGTGATGTAGTCCTGTAATTCACTTCTTTGTTTGACCCACTTTGCCTCAACATCTACTTCAGTTAATAGTTATTTCCCACATTACCCAGAACTACATTTGATAGTGATAACAGGAGCATATTGAGAACATGAGACAGAGTTACTCCAGTCAGAAGTGAGTTACGCCCTTCACATAAAACACAAGTCTTGTGACCAAATTGCACCATGGTCTTTTGAAGTTGCTGTTGGTGAAGAAATTGCTCTCTATGCCTTTTCAGAAATGGATTTCTGCCTTGTACTTCGTATTAGCTGTGCTACGAAGTATCCTTACATGTGATATAAATCCATATTTGGGTAATTATCCACAGGATTAAGAAAAATACACCAAACAACAAAACCAGCCCAGAAATGCAAGATACATTGCCAAAAGCTTTTTAAAAGTGTTAAATGTGTTTTAGGGTGGATTTTTCCTTTAAAAATCTCTAAAACCAACAGAGATCAAATTGTTTTTGCTGTAGCAGTTGCTCTTTAGAACAAAGAGATCTACTCTGCCATGGGGAAAGACTGACATAAACCTTACCATTAACAGACAAACAAAAATAATCTGTATCCAGGCTGCACAGGGATTGAGGGAATCATAACAAATGGAACTGAACATATTTGGAAAACATAACATTTAATCAGAGTGGAATTCCTCCTCAGAAGCAGAGAAAACGCAGCAGGACAGCTCCGTGTCCTGCTGAGCAGTAGTAAAAGAACAGTCTCAATGTTGAGCCAAGTTTTATATGTCAGTCAAGTTCCAGCTATACATCTAAACAATAAAAATGTGCGCTACAGGATCCCAAATCCTGCTCAGTATGTGGCTATGAAGGTCTGAGTCATGTAACTGCAGTTCAGCACACTGTAGGTATCTGGGAGAGAGATTTAGTCTGTTTGCTTACTGGAATGTGTTTAAATGGGTATTTGAGTCTTTATCCATACTTCTTTCTTCTTTTACCACAAGATGTTACCCAAACAAACACAAAAAGGTCACTTGTCTTTCCATCACTCTGAATCCTCCTCGTCCTCCTCGCCGGGTAAATAGAGCGGGTCGTTTGGCGTCTGCTGGCCGCTCCTCTTCCTTTCGTCTTTCCCGGTCTTGACGTGCAGCTCTCGGACGGTCAGGATGCGGATGAGCATGGCCTCCATGGTGTGGTCGTCCAGCGGGGTGGAGGAGAACCACAGGGGGCTGTTGGGAACGCAGGAGCGCTCCGGGTGAAGGTAGAACAAGTTGGTGCGCTGTTTGACCGACTCCGAGCTGTGAAGAAACAGAGAGAAGGGAAAAGAAAGACATTAACGTCAACAAGGCGATTATGGAGACCAACCTGTAACGGCAAAGTTCAATAAAGTCCTATATATGCTTTAGCAGACGGCTTTAGCACACGGTAACAGCCAACATGTGTTCATGAGTATCATTTACGACATGCGATGTTGATATGCCTGGTTAAATTCTCAATCTATACTTGAAGGAAATTGAACAGAGGAGGATGTTAGATTTTCTTTTGTTTTCCTGATTCTGAAAATTAAGCAGGGGTGAAGTAAGAAAACAGATTTTGTGCTTCACCTGGCGGTCCAGCCTTAAAATCAACAGTACAGCTTTAAATTAAAACTGTTTTGTGAAGGAGCAGAAAAAACATAGAGCTTCAAACTTCAGCCAGTCACAAACAGAGTGAAATAACTCACTCACCACTTTGAGAGGTAGAACTCATAGAGTCTGACCGGACAGCGCAGAGGGTTCTCGCTGTTCTCCATCATCTCCAGGATGTCCTCTTTACTCTCCTCCTCCTTGCGCTTCTTGGCCGGCACTTCATCTGCATCTAGGGAGAATATACAAGCACACACAGGCACTTTGAACTATTAAAATAACCCAAGCATGTATGTGACAAAGCATTTTAATCTATTCTGCCTCCGCACTCCTAGCTAGCTCACTCACACTTGTGTGGCTTCTGTATTGCCCTCCCCTTATTACACAAAAGCGCCGTATTTGACAGTAGACTTGTGAGAGTTGTGCACGAGGCTTGACACTCACCCCTGATTGTACCTGACTGCTGCTGGGACTCTGGCTCATTCATAGACAGGGGAGGGTAGAAGCGCAGGAAGGTGGTCTTGGTGTTGTTTGCGCTCGTCTTTGTGCAGCGCATGACGTGCGCAAAGGACAGCTGGCGATGCTGCTCCACGGTGGTGAAGCCAAAGTACTTGCAGCAGAAGAAGAGCAGGGTGTTGAGGAGGACGATGGGGGAGTAAGCCCCCAGCTGTTTGCAGTCCCACAGATAT